>FYEV01001558.1:157363-237051 GCA_900188565.1 Geosmithia flava
TTTCCCTTAGCTCTCTCCATCTTTCTATTTTGTGGCTGCTTCACTTTCTTTTTCTTTTTTTTTTCTTCCAGCCTTTACCTAAACAAAACAACACGCCCCCTCCACCAGTCCGAGACCTGCTTCCGTCTCTCCCGCTCTTTTTTCCCATTTCTTTTCTTTTTATGACAGACTGTTCCCTTTCCCTTTCGATCTTGGAGTCTAGACTCAATCTCCCCACTCTCCACCTTTTTCTCTCTCTCTCTCTCCTTCTGGATTTATTCTTTTCTTCCATCTCCCCCCCCATCTACTCGCTACCACTCTCTCATTACGACCTGTATTTCATTCATTTCCTTTCATCTCCATCAGCTTCATCTTTATCAATGTCGCCTCTCGCTTCTCGCTCATAGCAGCGACTCACTCAACTCTGTGTGACCCTTATGCCGTCTGCAAGCCACACGTAACGAGTACTGAGTACCATTGACCCTTCCTGCACGTCACTGCGACCTTGCCGATCCTTTCCAGTCTGCATTGTCAATTCGAGGTCCCCACGGCGACTTCCGCTTGCACTTTTGGCTCCTGTAATACAGAGTATTACTCTATTACTCCGAATCCGTATAACGCGGACTTTTTACTATTACAGTCAGACTATCGTCTGCATCAATTTATGAGCCATCATTAATCCAAGGCCATCATCACCATCTGGCCTCATCATCTGGCCTCGCTCTCTCACCCCTAGGCCCCTGGCCCCAGCAAAAGGCCGTCAACATGAGCCTCCTAGACTCGCTGCTGCATCAGTTGCATCAATTATGCACCAAGTGCACCGTCCTCAACGTCCTTGGAGCTCTCATCCTCCTAAGCATCGCCGCCTTCTTCATTGAACGATTCATCACAGGTGTCGCCTACCCGCCTACCATTCCGCTTATCCGCGAGCCAGAAGGCACTCGTCGCTTCAGCTGGCGTACTAGGATATCGTATTATACCGAATGCAAAGCTGTGTATGAGGATGCCTGGAACCAGGTTTGTACCCCATTCCCGCTCATCGCCACTCTCCCCCTACCCAAACGGCACCATCTGACTCGCTCCCCAGCATCTCAAGCATGGCCGTCCTGTTGTTGTTCCGGGGATAGGGACCCGTAAGGAGGTCATCCTACCCCCGGAGCACATCCGTTGGGCTCTAGCACAACCCGAGTCCCGTTTGAGCGTCGCCGAGGCCATGGCCGAAGTCGACCAGGCACATTGGAGTTTGGGCCACGCCGGTCCCGTCCTCGACTCATGGCAGGGCATGCTAATCAAGACGGAACTGAACCGCTCTCTCGAGACAGTGTGCACTGCTTTGAGCGACGAGCTCGGCCGCGCCTTTGACCAGCACTTTGGTACCGACACGACAACCTGGCGTGAGATGGATCTGCGTCAGACCATCACCAAGGTCGTCGCTCAGGCCAACTCGCGCTTCACTGTTGGCCTACCCCTCTGCCGCAACGAGGGCTACCTCCAGGCCCTGCTCGACGTCAACGACCTTCTCATCACCGTGGGCGGCTTCTGTTCTGGCCTGCCCCACATCGTCCGCCCGTTCTTGGGGACTATCCTGGCCATCCCCATGAAGTTCAAGATTAACCACATCAAGCAATGGCTTGTACCCCTTTGGGATGACCGCATCCGCATGGCACGGGACGCCAAGGCCGCCGGTGCCGGTGGGTTCAGCATGCCCGAACCGACAGATCACGCCCAGGCCATGGCCCGCTTCGCTCTGCGCGAGCGCCCCGAGGAGGTCAAAGACTACGAGCTCATTGTCCGCCGCATATGCGCCGCCAACTTCGGCGCCGTCCACCAGACCGTCATCCAAGTCACCAACCTGCTCCTCAACATTGTCGACTCGGACCCCCAGCACAACACCATCGCCACCCTGCTCGACGAGTCAGACCGCATCCTCAACTCGTCGGATCCATCGGCCACCGATGGCAACGAGGAGGCTGGCCAATGGACAAAGGGCCGCGTCAACCGCATGGTCCTCGCCGACAGTGCCTCGCGCGAGACCCTGCGCCTCCAATCATTCGCCAACCGCTCGCTCATCCGCAAGGTCATGACACACGACATGGTCACGCCCGACGGCCACTCCCTACCAAAGGGCACCATCGTCTCTTTCCTCGTCTGGCCTGCCCAGACCGACCCAGACGCCTACGACGACCCGTTGACCTACGACCCTTTCCGCTTCGCCCGCTCCAGGACCAGCCCTGGCGGCGACAGAAGCGAAGAAAAGAAGACGCAGACTTTTGTCACCACATCACAAGACTACCTGGCCTTTGGACATGGCAAGCACGCGTGTCCCGGTCGTTTCATTGTCGATTTTGAGCTCAAGATGATTATCAACCATGTCTTGAGGCATTACGACGTACGCTTTCCCGACGAATACAACGGGAAGAGGCCACCGAATGATTGGATGTGCGAAGCTACATTTCCACCTCACGGGGCCAAGATATGCGTTAGGAGAAAGTTGTGATGCTACCTACACACACACACACTCCACGATATCCCCCACACTCACTATCTGACACACTCTCTTATTACTTAAACTCTCTTTGTTGGCGTCTCGGCTTTACATATTTTTTTCCCTTTTGTTTCTCTTTTTAACGACCTATTAGACTATTTTTTGGGATATATCCTAGACATTTTGGGCTCATGATTTCGGTATATAGTATCTCACCAACATATAAACTTGTATATAGCAACTATTGGTTAAAACGGCGCTGGGTAATGGGCTAGCATGAAGCTGTATAACAGCAATGGAACAAGGTCTCACGACAAATTATTAACAACTTGAACTTCAATTGTATCAAAGAAAGACATTGACATTGGCTTAAGTGTAATAATAACAATCATGGGATCCTCCCCATTTAGAAAAAAAAAACAGGATATCACTAAGCCATTGGTGTGATGTAAATAACCCCCCAAACTCCTTGCTTAACCAGAATCCCAAAATCCAAACAGAAAGAAGAAAAGACCAAAAGATAAAACGCCAATAAATATGCAGTAATCCTACATGAATGCAGGTTTGACGTCCGCGGTTGCCTATTTGGTGTCGGACCGTCTCAATGATTGGATCTCGACGACCGAAGTCATATGCAAGCCACACGTGGACCAACAGAACCAACAAGCAATCCAAGAACGGAAATCCTCCGTAAGAGAAGGATGAGAAAAAAGGAATAATCCAAGAAAGGAAATCCCCTAAAGAGAGAGGAAGAAGAAAAAAACGAGAAAGAAAAGAAAAAAGAAATTACCGAATGCCAAGATAAGAAGAAATTCTACCCCAAGGCGTAGAATCCATGTCAACATCCCGATCATCGACTTTGACATCCATATCCATACATGTAGCCAAAGAGCCACGATGATCCTCATCAAGATCCATATCATCGCTGTCCGTGCTCATACTCATCATGTGATGACACATGACCTGTTGTTCCTCCCCTTCATCAGAAGTAGTATCCATCTCATCGGGATCGACATCCATACAGTCATCGTCCCTGTAAGACTGGATCACTGCACAAGCCAGAGAGGGCTGTCTGACCGGTCGAGGGGCCACAGCACGAAGACACCCCGTAGGAGGCATTCCCTTTGCGGAAGAGGTGCTGTTCTGACTTCCCTGGCTTTGACCCGCGGCAGATCCAGAGGAGAGAGCCTTGCGACCGGTGTCTTTCTCCATCTGACGACTGCCATGGTCCTGTATCAAAGCGTGTGTAGACTTGGCGTGGAGAGGAGAAGGCGACACAATGTCGACATCGCTCGAACTGACAGAGAGGGGAGAAGGTCCAGGTTTGCTAGTTGACTTCTTCGCCGGGAACCTGGTGCTCACGGGCTGGACTTCAAGAATCCGCCTGACACCCCAGGGTGCGATCTTTTTCGATGTCGGAGTCTGTGGTGGAGATGTAGACCTTTTGGCTGGGATCACGGGACTCGCGGGCCGCACTTGGACTGCCCTGTTCACATCCCACGGCGCGACCGTAGACCTCTGGATTGATGACCCAGTGTGGTGCGTGGGTCGACCTCGGACTGTCGGCTTGGTCGTGGCGCTTCTCATCGGCAAGGCGCGTGGTGTGGATTCCTTGACTGGAAGTTTGGTGCTGCCAGGTTGGACTTCGACTGTCCGATTGAAACCCCATGGTGCCACGTTTCTCGATGACGGAATAGAAGGCTTGGTGAGCTTTACAAAACGACTGGGGGTTTTCGGAGTAGGAATTGCAGTCTCCTCGTTATCTGTCGCGTCTGTGTCTGTTGGCAGTTTGTAGGACCTTTGCAGTTTCTTGGGAGCTCCAGCTGCCTCTGCATCTGTTGTCTTTGACGTGCAGGAGGGAGTTTGTGGTGTAGGAATCGCAACTTTCTCAGTGTCCTCTGTTGTCTTTGACACGGGGGAAGGAGTTTGTGGCTTGGAAGTCTTGGTTTCCTCGTTCGTATCGTCCGTGTCAGTTACACCGGACACAGGTGTGCCCGACGCAACAAGCTCATCCGACTCCTTCTTCTTCTTCTCCTTCTCCTCTAGACTCCACCGAGTCCTAGCCAAGGCCAGACAAACCGACTTCTCATAGAACATGCGACTGGAGATAGAGACATTGGCATACGGCCACTTGAGGATGCCAGCGTCCCCATATAGCCGATAACAGCCGGCGTTGACAAAGGAGAGCTGATCGCCGCTGTAAGGGACAACGATGGGTAAAACGCCAGACCTACCCTCAGGCATAGGTTTCTTGTCCTGCAGCTTGCCCAGCGCCTCCGTCATGCCAACCATGTTCAGCCTCCTGCGGCCAGCGTAGAAGACCAGGTCGACTATGCCTCTCTTGATGGCGGCGACGAACTCTGCCCTCGAGTTATCTCCGGCTACGACGATTGCTTCTTCGACGCGGTCGTCCTGCTCTGGAAACCAGGCTGTTTGGGGCCCCGTCTCCACGATGCGGAGCTTCTCTTCCTCATTGTGGGCAATTGTCGTCTCCATTCGTTGGAACGCTTTCTCGGTTGGTGTTTTTTCTATGGCCTTTGGTCGCCGACCTGTGGATTTGGGTGTGAATGGTACATCTTGGCCTGTCTTTTCGTCTTTGAATGTTGATATGGTCTCGTTTTCGGGGAACGATACCCTCCTGGCTGGTGGTGCCATGGTGGGCTACTTGGCTGTGTTTTGGATGTTGGCGAAGAAGTAGAAACTTGGTAGTATTGACAGTTAATGGGAACAGGGGATGTTGAAGAAGGGAAAGAGAAACGTGGAGGGAAGAGTCGACTTGCTGGTGGCCCTGTTTGTTTATACTCACTTCTCTCTTTCTCTCTGCGCATGATTCTTCGGAAGATGCTTATTTTCAACCTTGTCTAGGTTTGGGGGTAGGTGAGTATCATTTGGGGCACTCGCAGTATACATGTAATCACGCGCTGGAAAAGGATCATGGTATATATTGGATGATGTAAGACTTGGTCAATGGGATATCTAGGCATGGCATCTCAATGCTTTCATCACGTTGAGAAACCATAGCTGCATATCAAGCCATGGCAATACGATACACTACTATTAGCACACCTGCCCTTGGAGAAATAACACATGAGAACTAGAGAACATTGAACAAAAGAACATTCTTCATGTCAATGCCAATTAAAGTATCGACCGAGGTGAGAACCATCGGATAAACTTACATATAAGGTTATTACAAGGTGTTCATTAGAAAAGGGAAGGGGGGAGGAGATCACGTTTTTCCTTGTCAAGCTGAAAGCTTAAAACAGTACAGTCATCATGGCATTCAGATCTTCAGGTAAACGGTGTACAGGTAATTGGAAATGACAATGATATGGACATGTAGAGGTAATTCGTTGGATCTAGCTGGTATACTTGGTTATCATGCCACCAGTCATCAAATGCCAGGCTGTTGGACATGCGTATACGCAGATACAACCATATCACACCAAATCACTCTACAATGACCAAATACACAAACATGAATAGACATCTACCACGATATAAACACCTACAGTGACGGAACAGTGACGGAACAAACAATAAACAACAAATAAAGTAATAATGATTCTAATATCCCACCCCGAGGGCACCATGCACGGAACAAAATGCTCCATTCCCAGCAAATATGTAAATGTAAATACCTGGGCAACACTGCGCCAAACACGGAGCCTCGCCAGCACTTTCCGGTCAATAACAAGACCAAGTGCCAACGGACCCGTGCTTCACCAAAGACAATAAAAAAGAAAAGACACATTAAGAAAGCCTTCCATAACTCTTCCTCATGCAATAGCCAGTTCATTCACTGCCAATCCAGAGCAGCTCTGTTTCTGCTCTTCCCCATTTTTTGTTTTTACTATTTCCTTTCGTCACTCCTCACATATAAATTACCTCCTCTGCGAAGCGGCAGATCCATTCGTCATGGAAAGGCCTGCAGGCGCCGAAGCGCCAGCGGGGGCCGGCGTCGTCGTCCTCGACGGCGCGGCGCTGCGGTTGTGCGCCATGTGAGCCCTGACCAGGTGACCGGCCGCGAGGGCACCGCACAGCGACAGCTCACCAGCCATCGTGGCCGCGGCAATGATGCGAGCCAGGCGGCGGGCGTTCTCTCCGGGCTCCGACGGGTGCGATCCGCGGATGCCGAGCATGTCGAGCATAGCGCTCTGGGGCTCGAGAATTGTTCCACCACCGAGGGTACCAACCTCGATCGAGGGCATGGACACGGCGATTTGCAGAGAACCGCGAAGGCTAAGAGGGGGACATCAAGTTAGCATACAGCCAGATAGACTAGAAAGGGGGTATGTCATATTTGTCAGGTAAAGAGACAAAAAAGGGGGATACTCACTTCCTCATAGTCGTGATGCAGTTAGAGCCCTCAACGACCTGAGCAGGGTCCTGACCAGTAGCAATGAAGATAGCAGCAACAATGTTGGACGCGTGGGCGTTGAAGCCACCGATCGATCCGGCCATGGCTGATCCAATGAGGTTCTTGTTCACGTTGAGCTCGACAAGCGTGTCGACGTCGGTCTTGAGAACGCTCTTGACAACTTCGCCGGGGATGATGGCCTCGGCCACGACACTCTTGCCACGTCCGTCGATCCAGTTGAGTGCAGAGGCCTTCTTGTCAGTGCAGTAGTTGCCCGAGACGGAGACAATTACCATGTCGGGGAAGCCGCCGTCGTTGGCCATGACGTCGAGAGCGTGCTCGACACCCTTGGAAATCATGTTCATGCCCATGGCATCGCCCGTCGTCGTCTTGAATCGAATGTACAGGTTGGTGCCCGTCAGAGCCGTCTTCATCGACTGGAGGCGGGCGAAGCGGCTGGTCGAGTTGAAGGCATCCTTCATCACCTTCTGACCCTCCTCGGAATCCAACCAGAGCTTGGCGGCACCGGCACGCTCGAGCGTGTCGAAGCTGACGCAAGGACCACGAGTCATACCGTCACCAGTAAGGACCGTAATGGCACCGCCGCCAGAGTTGATGGCCTTGCAGCCACGGCTGGCACTGGCGACCAGGACACCTTCAGTCGTAGCCATGGGGATGAAGTAGCTCTTGCCATCAATGACAAGGGGACCGGCGACACCGACGGGGAGAGGCATGTATCCGATGACGTTCTCGCAGCAAGCGCCAAAGACGCGCTCCCAGTTGTAGCCCTTGTAGGGAAGCTTGGAACCCTCGAGCGAGCCGGTGACGGAAGACGTAGCCTTGTTGCGCGAGATGATGGCCCTCCTGACCTTGACGGCGCGAGTGTAGTCCTTGAGTGTCTTTTCCAGGGCATATCCGGGGATCTTGCCACGCATGGCCATGCTGACAGCCTCCTCATCCGTCATGTCGTGGGCACGCTTGTCGGCTAGAAGGGCCTCGAGCACCTCGTTGGTACGCAGAATCTCCGACTCGACCGACTTGGACAGGGCATCCGACTCGTCCTCGGAGACGGCGGCAGGCGTGGCAGGCTCGGTGCGCTGGGGGGTAGGCGGGGGGACGTACTCGCCGGGAGCCATGGCGGCGGCGGCTCCGGGCTCGTTGAACCTCTGGGCAGTAGCCAGGTCGTTGCGGTCAATGGTGCCTTCGGGGGCGTCCTTGATGCCCGTCTTGGCAACGTTGAACAGGTAACCGTTGAGGCCGACGCTCAGAGCCAGGGCGACAAAGATCCACTTGGAGAGGATGGGGTCTTCGAGACTCTTGAGCAGGCTGCCAACCATGCGAACACCCATGCCGTACTCGTCGAGGTGGGCAAAGCCAGCGAAGCCGGCAAAGCCACCAGCGTTACCGCCAAGCGGCGAAGTCAGAGCGTAGTGCACAGAGGGGAACTCGAGCTCGTACTTGATGGGGGTGAGAACAGTGACAAGGGCAGAGGTACCCTTCTCCTTGGCAGCGTTGAGGATGGTGTCGAGGCCGTTGGAGGCAACCTTGAAGGGGTCGACGGGGGGGCTGGAAAGGACACCACCCAGACCACCAGCCCAAGACCTTATCGTGGATAGCGAGCTGGGGCTGCGGAAGGGGATGGTGCAGATGTTGACGAGGTTGACGAGAACGAATCCAGAGATCATGAGGACCTTGAACTTGGGAACGCTGCTGCTCTTCATCTGGCGACCAAACAGGGTCGACTCCTTGGAGTCCTTGTCCTCGTCCTCGCTCTTGGCAACGTTCTCGGCGGTCCTGCGGCTCAGGCCATCTGCCTCGAGGGCGGCACGCATCTCGACGTGACGCTTGATGCGGTTGATCTCGAGCTTGATGCTGAGAATGGCGGTGTAGAAGGTGAAGAGGAGGAGGCAGTCAAAGAAGAGAATCCAGGCGGCGAGGAAGCAGAACTGCTGGAGACCGCCCTGGACACCCGAGACGACACCAAGGACGAGGATGAAGATCTCAATGACGTAGTCGCGGAGGATCTCGGCGCCCTGGTCCTTGATAGCGGCCTGGATGTCGTGCTGGATGAGGCGCTGGGTGGGGCCCTTCTGCCCCTTGGCAGCCTTCTCCTTGGACTCCTTGTTCTGGTGACGACGGTTCTCAATGGCGTGTGTGAGGACAGCCTTGGTCAGGGCAATGTTCTTCTCAAAGCCGACGGTAACGACGAGGAAGGGGAGGCCCTCGGACAGGAGGATGACGCTGATGGGGACGCCGAGCTTGGTGGTGACGGCGAGACCAAAGATGAAGGCGAAGACGGAAGAGAACAGGGTGCTCATAGCAAGCCAAAAGTTGGAGCCCATCCTGCGCATGGAGACAAAGAGCGACACAAACGTCAGGTGCATCGACAGGTAGCCGAGGAACATGATGAAGATGTCGAGGGTCTCGGCGTTCTTGAGAAGGTCGAGGAATTCGGAGAAGGCGTTCTTGGCCCAGTGGGTGACACTGCTGCGAGCGCCAACCTTGGCAGCCTTCATTATCCACATCTTCTTCTCGCGGCCGTGGCCCATCTCAGCCTCCTCGGTCTCGTCGCTGGGGATCTCACGAGTGGCCGAGACGAACTCGGGGGCCTCGGTGATGGGCAGGGAGAAGGCAAGAATGCTGTCCTGAGTGTAGGTGGTAAAGGGGTTATCGGTCGAGGGCAGAGGCGTGATGGACAGGTTGTCGGGGGTCGGGACAGCATGCGACAGGGGCGCGGTGCTGGGCGAGTCGCTCGAGAGGGTGTCGGGGAAGACCAGAGTCAGGAGGGCGAGCTGGTCGACATCGCTGGCGACATCGGCGTCTTTCTCAGCGGGCTGCCACTTCCAGTTGGTGTCGGGGCCGATGAGGAGGTTCCTGCTGCCCTCAACGAGGGAGGACCAGTCGGCCTTTCCGGCACTGACGTCGCCCTCGAAGAGGTTTTGCTGAATCAGGCCGACATAGGAGGTGCTGGCGAGAACAGCGACGAGGACGACGAAGTGGATGGGGTGCGAGTAGGCGATGTGGGAGACGAACTGCAAGACGGGCGTAATCTTCTTGCTGTACCAGCTGGGCGAGCTGTTGTGAGCGAGGGCGGGCTCTCCGCGGAATCTCCGCGGGAGCAGAGAACTGGAGATCATGTTTTCTTTCGATACGGGGAAGGAAGAGGCGCGCGTTTACGACATGGGGCGAGGGATCTGGCAAGCCTACACAAGCAAGGTTGTAAGCAATCACACGCCACGATGGTCAACAGGGTCTGCGACGTGGTAGTCGTGCCTCGGAGAAGCAGAAGAGACGAAGAGGGAGAAGAGGACGATCATGTGGGCTTTTTGAAGGGGGACGAAACATGTTTCGAACGAAGCAAGGAAGACTTGGTGAATGGCGGGGGCGGGCCGCAAAAAAAGGCTGAAGGGACGTGACTTACAATTGAAAGGCTAAATGGCACAGATGCAATGAATCGAACAAAGCCGAGGGCTCGGGCGTCGGACCGTGATGCTGACTGGTCGAGTCCAAGAGAACAATGTTAAGGGGGTCGACCGATTGAAGGCGTCGAGGGAACAAAGGGTCAGGCGTACGGCGACAACGGGTCAGCCTGCGTCGGCGAGTATATTGTGTACGTGCCCAGGTTCCCCAGTAGGAAAAGAGACAAAGGAAGGAGTAAGCAGACTGGGGGGAAGAGAGAGAAAGAGAGGAGGGGAGAGAGGAGGGGAAGGGGAGAGGAGGGGGGGAGAGGGGAGAAGAAGAGGTGTTGAGGCTCGGTTGTCGAAGGAGGGGCGGTGATGGAGAAGCACGAGTACGAGTAGACGGAGGGGAGAAAAGGGACGGGTTAAAGTGAAGATAATTTTGGGGCCAAGAGGGAAGTAGCGACCGGCGCCGATGCAGTGGGCAGGAGCGTCAGTGGCAGGCTGGGCTGGCTGGCAGCAATAACGGCGGCATCTGCACTGAACCACTAGTACGATTACGTTACAGCGTATGGACTCGACCTAGGTACCTATGGGCCTGGACGTAACAACAGCAGCAGCAGCAGCAAGCAAGCATCCAGGATTGAACGCTACTACGAGCCCGTACTACATGTACAAGTCTTGGTACGGAGCAGAGAAGCCAACTAGAAGACTGACAAGGTACTCAAAAACTGGGAAAACACGCACAATCAGGTATTCATTCTCTTTATCCGTACAAGTATTATTACGGAGAAGATTGAATTGTACAAGTATACAACAAGTATTACTTGGCTATTAATTCATGAATATTATAGCAGGGCAGGGGGGTCAGTTGTGGGGACTAGAGGGGGCCCTTTTTAGGGGCTTTGGGCCTTTGGGGGGGAGGGGGGAGACCACGCTGGGGGACTTTTAGGTTGTTGTCGTCCTCTTTGGGCTAGGCGGTGAAGAGGGAAATTTTGTATTTTACTTCAATTGCACGCCCAGGTACTTTGGAAAACAATTTTAGCGGATAGACGCTCCGTAATCCGGAGCAAATGTAACCAACACCACTGTGAGCACTGATGAAGGTCGTAATTTAGCGTTGCTTATAGGGGGGAGGTTGGGGGTGGTTAGTTGAGATGCCTATACGAGACCTGGACCTCTGGAATATGGCAACAATAAACGCACTCCGTAATAGGAGTTGAGAATATTAGTATGAGGGAGAAAGAGACAAGACTTGGGAAGAAAATAATACTAGTACTCCGTCGATATGAAAATAGAAGGAAAAAAAGAAAAGAATTACTCAATATTTTCATGCTGTAACGCACTGCCAAGGGTCCAGCAGTCAAAGTCCTCGGGCTAATGCTGCAGCTACCCGCCTGCAACGCTTATGTAAAGCAACCCAACAGCTCGGAGCTAGCAGGGAACCGAGCCGGAGATGAGGAGATGACGGACGGTTGTCTGTTAGCTTGAATTATTTCTTGTTATTATAACCAGATTTTGTCTTTTTTTTTTTTCACGTAGAGAGGTGTTACAATAGTCTTGCATACTTTTCCGTACCAAAGACGTGGGTGAGGTTTTTATTCGATGTTTCTTGGCATCATGTTGTAATACGTAGTACTCTATGCACCCTTGCACCAACACGCGCAGGTCCGTGGCCGGCTTCTCCCATTGATCAATTCTTGGCTGATTGATATGCACATGTATCAAGGGCTCTTTTGCAGGACTGCACCACCTAGCATTGTACTACTCGTAAACAGACGTATGTGTATGCACCTGTACGGAGTACGCCAAAGACTGGTAGTAACCCATCACTATGCACAACCTACATAATACTACCAGGGCACACGAGTGATGAATCATACACACACTCCTTCTCTGTCTCTCCTGCACACACACACACACAAAGTATTATTACACCGTAGTAGTAACATGCTGTATTACCTTGGGAGAATTTGCGATTATCCATTGACCTGCAATACGCCATAGTACGACGTGCTGGGATATCCCGTCGCAACCATTGAGAGATGAACCCTGATCCTGCCCCCTAGGGACTAGTCTCGCCCCCAGTCCTTCACAATCTTGGCCAGAGAAAGAAAGAGAAGGGAAAGAAGAAAAAAATCAGGCCATTCTCCAGAGCTGCCCGTGGCTATGCGGATACAAAGTGACAGGGGCATCCTCCGTCGGCAATTGGCCAACTTGTCCGTGTGTCTCAATGTGTTCATGACAACAACACCAAAATTGTAATCTGCTCTCAATATTTCCCACGTCGTACGGGATACGGAATTCACGGACGGGGAATCCCGCATTACCACCTTGATGATTTTGGCAATATAGGATGATACACTTGTTGATCCTATCGTGCCTTGGAGACTATTGTCCTGCAAAGTACCGTGCCCATGCCCCCCCGTACCGGCGTACCTCGCTCACCGGGGGAATATGGTGGGGATGTCGGTGGCCGAAAATGGCTTCGGCCGACACTGACGGCGATTAAGGAAGAGAGAACAGGCGCCGGGATCGACAAGAAATGATGTGCTGTGCCTCGCTCGAATCGATCCTTGCCGTATGTTCCTTGTTCAATCCTCTGTCACTCCTGTGGCTTCTATTAGCAGTTTGCTGGTTTAATCTTTGGAGACTTGAAGCCCCAAGTTGAGGTTACATGTACCAAGCGGCCGGACCCTAGACTTCTATACAGAGTACGTGTCATATCTAACTCGCATGTACTAAACCTCACAAGTAACGTTAGGAAAAAAGGTATTGGTGCGAGTGCTGTATTGCAACGACGCACCTTTGGTCGGTGTAAGACCGCCAACTTGGCAATGACTCGTTATACAGCCATTCAAGCACAATCACCACAGCGCCAATTCTAGTCACTGCCATCTATTTAAAATGAATCGGCTTTACAGGAACACTGTTTTCTTCCTGGTATATTTACTTGGCCTTACACTTTTCGGTAATCCCAGCCTTGTTCGGTTGGTGTGTCTACCTGTATGCCCCTCCGGCAACTATCACACTGTGGCCTTTCACCTGGAGGTGCTCGAGCAAGAAACAATTCGCAACGTACTACTACTCCTTGAAATTTGAATAAAATTTGATTAAATAAGAAAGACTTATGAGCTTCCTCTTACCTGAAAACCTACAAATGTTCAGCCTTATTGTCAGTCGAATGCATCAATGTACATGCACTTTGTACGTCCACCCACGTTCAATGCCTACCCTACTCCCACCCGTGAAAGCCCTTCATCCATCAACACCGCCTTGCATTCCTCAATGTTTGTACTCGTAGTTGCGGGATAGCAATATATGGAGGAGTATTCGTCTAAATTCCCGGGTAAAATGGCTTGATAAGGATAATTGCATACAACACACATAGTCATATCAGTATCTCATCCGCACCCTTGAAGTCACCAGATACTACATGAAAGAGGGGTTGAATGATATTCCCTGTATGTTAACGCATGTAGACAAAGAAAAAGAACAGCATGATGCCGGAATGATATCCTACTCGTGCATTGTGGATATGATCAACAAGAGTGCATGTAGGTATGTGCATTCTGTCAATTACTCTCGCTGCGGTGCTCTCGCTGCGGATGCACCTCGTGCAGTAGCATCAGCTGTCAAGAAAACAGACTGGCGGCACCTCGTCCCGGCAGCTTTATCAGAGCCTCCGAGGAAGGGCCAATATGCTCGGCAAACTCCTTTGGGTTACTAGTGTACGGCTATGTTGAGTTGTCATGTCTGCATTTGTTCACCAGTTGAGGTGCTCGGAGAGGAGTAGTTGGCCATTAGGAAGGCTGGAATAGCTACGATTCCCATTCTCATATGGCGGTGGGTTATTAGAGAGAATATTGAAGGGAAGCAGATCTCTTCGACTAGACGGACTTGCGTAGGAGATGTTGGATGTTGGAACTGCACGGCCTCTATCAGCGAAAACTGGTGGTGATTGAAAATGTGACGTCCAATTGAAAAATACCCAGAAACATGTGCACGGCTCCATATCCAAAGTGTCGACTGCTCTTGTAGCATCAATTGAGAAACCCGACGTTGTCCCCGCCCCGGGCGCCGCACATCTGCATCGGACGTCTCCGTCCGGTCTCAGACAAGGGAATGAAAGGGTGAAAGGGATAGGCAATTGGAATAAGAGACGAGTACGCAGTACACATGTTAGTCTTTTCTTTCTATGACGTGAGAGCGACATGATGAAATATTTACATCTTAATAATACTGCCTACCTTCATATTGATTGAATCGTCAAGATGTTTGCTCATCTATGCCAATGCTTCGTTCCCGGCTTGGCGGTGAAGGGAACAAGAACGGGGCTTCGAAAAGGATCCATCATGATTCATTGCATGTTCCCTGTCCCACTTTGACAAGTGATGCCAAGGCGCGTCGTTGCAATTGCACAGTTGATACGTACATACATGTAGTAATTTGTAGAATATTTTTGTCGTTTTGTCGGTAGTAGTAGAACAATTGAAGCCAAGCTTTTCATACCAGATTCGACACGAAGCTTGGCCGGAGCGCTAATAGCTTGTCTGTCCGATCGTGCCAAGTTACATGTATTACTCCATGTCCGTAGCCCATCTGGCAAGGTCTTGTATCAACGTCTAGTACGGATACTCTGTGTCAGATATCTAGCAGGAGAGTTGACGGCCTCATACACAGGGCCGCCTGTTTCACAATGAAGCTTCCCTTTTGACCTTCACATGCTGCATACTCATCAACCGTCATATTGCCCGATAGAGTTGTATGGCCGAGTTCAATGTTGCTATGCTTCGTAATGATAGCTTGTATTGGACAGCGCACGGTTATGGGAGACCCTCTCCGCCTCTTGGGGCGGTCCACTGGCCCAAAACCACAGCTTATGACGATCAGACGACCATAGCTCAGTCGTCGAGGATGCACAGGCGAGTAATACTCCGTAGTATGTTAGAGAAGTTATACATGTAAGGTTGTCCCACCGAATTGTCGTCATAGTACTCCGTATATTACTTCGTACCTGTGCCTGTGCCTGTGTCTGTATCTGTATTAACGGACCGGTTCGCACGTCCCAACTGTGTACATGTAAATACGAGTATCCCGTAACCCCTAAACAGTGGAGAAGGACACAAGGTGCAACGGTGAACGGCTCTCCCTTCAATGTCCTCGTTCCCCGGCCAAGAAGTATGATGCCATCCATGATCCAGTCCATCTTCCGCGCGGGACATTATTAGAAAGAAAACGAACAGAAATAAGAAATGCTAGGGTTCGAAATGAGTCGATTGGTGAAAGAACTGACGCCTTTTTCTATACGATTTCGTCATTTCAAAGAGATGGGCAGATGGGCCGTATTATAGGACTCTTATACAGATGATGGATACACGTATTGTGACAAACCCCTGCAACAAGCTCAATTGAATCATCGGAAACTTCAACATCCAGCACCCCCCCAGGACACACCCAATGGCAATGAATCTGGAGACAACGTTAGAAGCGACAAGCTTTTTTTCTGCTACAATTGATCGTCCTTGGTATTGCTTCTTCTTACCGAACCGTGTCCCCTCTTTTACTCGTATTACTCCCGTATACGAGTATAAACTTGGGTTGGGAAGGCGATTCCCTCCACGGCCCACTCGTGTCAAACGGCACACGTCTCGGCATGCCTGCCCACCACCCGAACCACAGCCAACAATTTGCCTGGCAACACCAATCCCCTTGGTTTCAGGGCCTTCGGGATCCGTTATGGCTGCGACGTCCACGGCACCCGGATCTCTTGTATGCCGGTTATGGATCCATTCTGGAGAGAGAGAGAGAGAGAGGGCAGTGCAAACTACAAACTGCAAACTGGGGTCCCCTAACTGGAGGGTCTCCATTTCTCCCTCTCTGGGGGTGTGTTCCTGTACGAGTAGGAAACTGAGCCTTGATCATTGAGAACTCTCCTCTCCAATAATAGTCCTCGTATGAGGCTTGTATCCCCCCTCGGGTCCCTCCTGATACCCTTGCCACGAGGGTTATGTGGGACGGGCGCGAGCTTAATCGTAAGCTTGACCATGATCCTGGTCGACCTCTTGTCGCGTATTTGTTGCATCGCCCTGGTAGGGATGGATTTTGCCAACGGGGCCTCCAATTACGACATTTTCCATTTGCCAGTTCCATCTCGGGGTATATATAACTTTTCTTCCATCGAGTTTGTCTAAGTGGTTTCGTTCTTCTTCTTCATCGTCCACCCTCTCCTTTAAACATTGCCCAGTGCACATTCTTTCTACCCAGGCAGGCTCTTGGTATAGACTTCATTTCTTTTTTTCTTCACATCTTCTTCACTTTACTTCCCTTCTTTTATTTTCACTTGCGCATCTGGTCGCAAACTCTTTCTCTTCTTCTTCCTTTTACTACAAAATATCTATACCTCGTTGCTGTTGCTAGTCCAACACTTCGGTTAAACGAAACCGCCAAGACAACATATAAAGGACGAAAGAAACCCTTTTACACCACATTCACAATGTACCCCTCATTCACTCTTGGTCAAATCATGACCGTGGCCCTTCTCTTTGGTGCCTCGGCTCCCGTCTCTGCCCACGATGGCAGGATGAAGCTTCGTGACGGCCTCCGCGCTCGCAGTGCCGTCGCCCGTGGAATCGTCCCCCCAACCTACTACAACGGTATCGACAGGAGGGCCCTTACCAACTCGACTCTCCCTGCTGCCGGAGACGCTGCCGGAGATGATGCAGATGATGCCGCCGACGACGCAGATGATGCCGCCGACGACGCCGACGACGCTGCCGGCGATGATGCCGCTGCCGGAGACGATGCTGCTGCCGGCGATGACGCGGCTCAGGATGGTGCTGCTGGAGATGACGCTACCGCTGGAGATGACGCTGCCGCTGGAGACGACGCTGCTCAGGATGGTGCTGCCGGAGATGACGCTGCCGCTGGAGGCGACGCTGCTGCCGGAGATGACGCTGGTTCCGGTCTCGGCGGTGTCGGCGACCTTGTCAAGGGTGTCCTGGGCAACCTGGGTCTCGGTGGCGGTGATGACGCCGCTGCCGGTGAAGATGCCGCTGCTGGTGGTGATGCCGCTGCCGGCCAGGAGGACGCGGCTGCCGACACTGAGGAGCAGGATGCGGCCGCCGGTGACGACAACAGTGGTCTTCTCGGCGGTGTTCTCGGCAATGTCGGCGGTGTTGTTGACCAGGTCGCTGGTGGCGCTGGTGGTCTCGGTGGTATCCTCTCCAAGGAGAAGGCCAGGAGGCAGGCTGCCACCAACGGATCCGCCGACGATGCTGCCGCCGACGCCAAGCGTGACGTCCGTCCCAAGGTTGTCAGGGGAAGCGGTGCCGCCCGTGTCCCTCCCGCTCCTCGCGCCCCCATCGAGGAGGTCACTGAGGACGAGGAGGAGGATGGCAGCAACGTCACTCGCTCCTTCTTCTCCCTTTTTCGCCTCATCTAAGGTGATGTGGATCAATGGCTACAAGTTTCATGGACATACGGTTAAACGGATGCCTGGGGACAATATATAAAGGGCCGCCAAATCACAAAAGGGTGGACTGATGAAATATTTCCTTTGTCTTTTTTTTTCTTTATTTTTTTTTGTCATATGGCTGGCTGGACTGGTTTTGGAAATGTTCTTTTGTTTTTCTATTTGGTTCTATGTTGATGGGGTTCAACATGTTTTTGGGAATGACTACTACATGTAGTAGTATCAACGGTTCAGCATGTATGCTCGTGCGTTTTGTGTGTAATAGAGAAATAGTACTAGTAGAATACGGACGGATGCGAGAGAGACCTCTTCGATATCGAACAACGAAAAAGAAAATAAAGACCAACAACATTTCTTGGCAAACATCTTGTGTATCAGATTGAACAGGGGTGACCGATGAGGTGCGAAAGCTTAGCCTGCATGTTACTCCGCAAACACGGAAGGGTCATCTTCCATCCTCCCCCTTGGCAAACACTTGTATCAGATGGGTGGGGTCCTTGGGAAGTTCTTCAGAAAGCTTAGCCAGAACATGACGATATATCGAACAACCACTACTACCCCCCGACTCCGGGTCTCCGGACGCTCCCCCCCTCCTCATGCATCCTCGTGCTTCAGACCAGCTTCGTGTGCCTTCTCGTCGGCCAGCGCGCACAGGGTCTCCCATTCCGTCCCGCTCACCTTGCTCACGCTCAGTCTAGACTGTCGCAGCATCTGCATTTCCTCCAGGGGTCCACCGGCTTTTCCCAGCTCGCGCAGCTCCGGGAGGAGGATTGGTACGGCAAACTTGCGACGAAACTCGACGTGGACCAGACTCCAGCGCGGCTTGTCTTTTGTTGATGCTGCGTCGTAGTATGGTGTCCCTGGGCGACGGGCGCTCTCTGTAATGTTCGGTCAAAAACAAAAACGATTGAAACTAATACGATGAGGGCGAGTGCATACTGTCTTCTGAGTGCTCCCTGACAATCTCCATTGTGCCCACGATTCCAGGCGTCTTGCAATTGGAATGGTAAAAGAATGCCATGTCGCCTGCGTTCATGGCGCGCAGATTGTTCCTAGCTGCGTAGTGTTAGAGATATCAACCCATTTGGTATCTTTCTTCTCTCTCTTCCGTGCGCCTTACCAGCATATGCTCGTATCCCTAAAAGAACACACAGTCAGTTTCACCATCATTCAAACATGAACACGAGAATAAGCACATGCAACGTACCATCCCAGCCTTCAGGCTTAGTGCAAGCGCGCAAGTCGTCAATCGAAAACCTCACATCGATACCATTCTCAAACCGTGACTCAGGCTCCGCCTTCATAAGCCAGTACCACTTGCCATCATGGTGCACAGCTTCCGGATTCTCCTTGGGGATAGAGTCTGGGTGAGGGTCCTCGGACACGGCTCTCGAGTTGTTGCTGCTGCTGGCGGTCTGTTCCTTGGCAGGCGCTGACGGTGTCGGAGATGACTTCTTCTTGGTCGCTGCTGCTGCTGCTGGTGTTGCCTTGGACTTTGACGCGACTTTCTTCTCAGGTTTTTGCGCCGGTGCCTTGGTTGGTGGCGCAGGTGCAGATGTCGCTGTTGCTGTTCCTGCTGCCGCCGCCTGACGTGATGACCGACGCTTTGCGACGGGTTCTTCTGCCCCAGTGACAGCAGGGGACGATCGCTTCTTGGGAGGCATTTTTTTATGAAGTAGAGACCTATGCGACTTTTTTTTCTCTTGAATACCTGGTTGGTACTGCTTTGCGCGTGCTTTCAATGCTATGTTTGTTGCTTAGGTAGATGGCACGGGATATGAGCATATGCAAGTCGCGAATTGGAGACGCGACTGAGTGCTCGTTCAATTCCCTGTGCCTCGGCGCCACGTGGGGCGAGAGTCCTGGACTTCAAGTATTCAGCTTCAACGGTCCAATTAATACCTTAATATTGACCTTTCAATATACATATAAACTCGAACAATGAAGAAGTATTCGAAGCAATCGAAATAAAATTAAGCGATAAATCTAGAGAGTGTGAAATATGGCATGATAGACATGCAATTCAATTAGGCGGTATCCATGAAGATACATGTCCGGCACGCGCCTTATATACATGTATGTACATGTACATTTCAACGAACACATAGATAGCCAGGGCAAAGAAGCGTGGAAAAGAAGGATTTGGTATATAAAAAGACTTTGTGTGTATAAAAAGGTCATTTTCATCATCTTAGACGTCGTGTATCTATACGATTAGAACTGCATGCTATGTGACAAGATTCAATCAATCTATATGTGACGCTCCTCAAAGTCCAACATTTAATCGCTGATGCCATCATTAAATAACAATCTTCCCTTCAATGTCCCCTCGCGGGCTCAACTGTCCAGCTGCCTTGGTCTCATCCCTCGACTGTTTAAGAAACGGCATGAGAGATGTACCACCCGTTCCAGTCAGGTTCGTCGAATCCCTCATCTCCGACGACGAACTAGCGAGATTCTTCCTCTCCGACGCCTGCCAGGGTTTCTTGGACGGCAGCACAATGTACCGCGTCACAATCTTGATGTGTTTGTTGCGGAACTCGCTCAAGACCTCAGTGGTAGCTTTGTACGCCTCCTGGAGCATATACTGCTCTTCCGTGACGGGCGGCACGAGTGCCAACTCGCGAATGCTGCCCAAGCGGGCAACGTGGAGCAAGAACCTCTTGTGTGGCCCAGGCATGTACTCACGCACCTCTTCGTGAAAGCTGCTCTGTGTGCTTCCGTGACCCTTATGGTCGACACCCAGGACAATGTCAAAGAACTGAATCAGCGAGCTCTGTCCGTTGCTCCCACCGCGGTACTCCCTCCACTTTCCCTTCCCGTTTCCCTCGTCATAAAACACTCCCCTGGGAAGGCCCGCCGCCGCCATGTTCTTGCTACCTGCTAAGAAAGGCCGTATGCGATGGTAGAAGATCATAGGATCGCAGCGCTCATACATGCGTTCTAAAAGGGCACCCACTCCCCTGATACAGTCCTGTAGCTCCTCCAGTGCACTTATGATAACACCGTAGTCCCTCGTCTTGATGGCACTGATGGCCGCGGTCATGGTGTCTATGATACCTGCTCCTTTGGCCTCCATGGCCACGCTGATGAGGAGGAACCATGCTTCTGACTCGGTACCCGTAAAGGAGAAGAGTGTCTGTAGGGACTCAAGGTCTGTGAAGTCGTTACTGGTGCTGGAAAAGTTCCACAGGTTGGCTCCGGCATATGTAAGTACCGGGGGCACCTCGAGATGCGACGAAACAGCGAGGAATGGAACTGTAATTTGGGGTGGCAGGATCTAGATGGAAGGGAACTGTTAGTTTTCAATATGCTGTAAAGAAGGAAATGCTACTGGGGACAAGCATACCTCTTCGGGTTTGTCTCCTCCCCATATGTGGGCATGGGTCGTGTAAGCGAGCAGGCAGTACGCTCTCCTCCACTCAGACTCGGATACAAGGTAGTCTGTTGACAGGACAGGCAGTTGTGATACAGCCCGACGGATGTCCCCACTGTCGATGAGCTGCGGTAGATGACGGGCAACGGCCTCCCAGGGTTCATAGTAGGCATGCGAGAAGATAGTAGAAGGGGACTCCTCGGGTAAGAAGGCGTGTCGGGTTACAGAAAACTCCTCGAGGTATCTTTCCAACCTCAGTTTCCGAGACTCGGGGTATATGGCGTGCGGAGACATGAGTATAAAAGAATAGGCTGAGGGATGTGGTTTAGTAGTATATGGAAGAGACGGGAGTCAAGATAGGGAATGTAGAAGATGGAAAGAGTTTCAAGAGAGAAGCTAAAAGGATGTATTAATATCAATCGGCCCCAGCAACAAAGAAACAATCCCAGTCTTCAAAGTGGCGCCGTGTTCCTGACCTACACGTCAGCGGCCCCTTTTACACCATTGTACCCCATAGACACCCGCCTTCCGTCTTCCCGATCACCGCTTCCGCCATCGCTGCGTCCGATATTTGCGATGAGTTTTCTGCATGCATCCACACCATCGACGTCTTTTTGTCTTCGCATATATGGTGGTTTCTTGGCCTTACATGATTAGAACAGGCTCCCTGACTTTCTTCTATCTGATGTTGTGTTACGTTGGCATCTACCATCAAGTCTGAAAATACATGTAGGCGGCTTGCGCAGACCTGAAAGAAACTGCCTGTTTAGGAAAGTTCATGGCACAGAAACTTGTGTTGGTGGCTAAGACGCGGAACTTCGGGAGTTCGGGAGTTCGGATGTTAGAGGGGGAAAAAAGACTACGTCAAAATTCAGGTACGTAGATAGCGGGACACCAATGCGGGACATAAAGAGAAGACGTCTGCCCGCAGTTGACAAAAACACGCCAGTCCATTGAAATTGGAGCATCTCGACTACACACCTGAGTGCAACAAGCTCCGGATACACATACAACTCTCTAAGCTATGGATCTGTCAAATTTCGTCGACCGCCTTCGTAGCGGCAAGGCAGCAGATTTCCCCGCCGATGCCAACTCTCTCGAGTTTGCTCAGAGGCTGGACTCTCAGGACTCCATCAGCCATTTGCGCAACGAGTTCACCATCCCCACAAAGGCGTCTCTGAAGAAGACGTCACTGAATGGCAGTCTACCTGGTAAGTTGAGTTGGCCACCTCTCAAGCGAGATGATTAGTCCATCGGATATTGCTCTCTCAGTGACTGACGCGGGGTAAAATCAGGTGCTGCCACTGGCTTTTCCTCCGATGAGTCGGAGCAGGGCATCTACTTTGTCGGAAACTCCCTGGGCATCCAGTCAAAGGCAGTGCGGGAACATGTGCAGGCGCATTTTGAGACATGGGGCTCACTGGGCGTGGCCGGTCACTTCAAGAATATGGACGAGTCTCCCCTCGGTCCGTGGCAGGACATGGCCGAGGAGTGTGCTAAGTTGTCGACAGACATCGTGGGCGCTTCGGCTCACGAGATTGTCATCATGAACACCCTGACGGCAAACCTGCACTTCATGATGGCCAGCTTCTACAAGCCGACGGAGAAGCGGCACAAGATCATCCTCGAGTGGCGTCCGTTCCCCAGCGACTACTACGCCATCGAGAGCCAAATCAGCTGGCACGGCCTCGACCCTGCCTCCAGCATGGTCAAGATCGAGCCCGAGGACGGCTACATCATCTCAGTGGAGCGCATCCTGGCCACCATCGACGAGCACGCTGACGACACGGCGCTGCTGCTCCTTCCCGGAATTCAGTACTACACAGGCCAGCTCTTCGACATCAAGCGCATCACAGCCCACGCCCGTGCCAAGGGTATCACGGTGGGATGGGACCTGGCTCACGCCGCAGGAAATGTCGAGCTCCGTCTGCACGATTGGGATGTCGACTTTGCCTGTTGGTGCACGTACAAGTACATCAATGGTGGTCCGGGAAGCATCGCAGGCGCATTTGTGCACGAGCGGCACGGGTCTGTCGAGTGGCCCGAGGGCCAGGACAAGAGCAGTGGACGTCCCACGTACCGTCCGCGTCTGACCGGTTGGTACGGTGGCGACAAGAGCGTCCGCTTCAACATGGACAACCGCTTTGTCCCCACTCCGGGCGCAGGAGGCTACCAGGTGTCCAACCCTTCTGCCTTGGACCTGGCTGCTCTCACCGGTGCTCTCAGCATCTTTGCCAAGACGTCGATGCGGGACCTGCGTAGCAAGGCCCTCGTTCTCACTGCATATGCAGAGTATCTCCTCGATCAGATGGCTGAGCAGGCCTCCAAGGCGTCAGGAGGTGGTGAGCTTCCCGTGCGCATCATAACTCCCCGAGACCCCGATCAGCGTGGCACACAATTGAGTGTGCTCTTGGCAAACGAGAAGCTTCACGACAATGTCAGCGCTGCACTCGAGGCAAATGGCGTTATGTGCGACAAGCGAAAGCCTAACGTCATCCGGGTGGCACCTGTGCCGCTCTACTCGCGATTTGAAGACGTCTGGCGGTTTATGCAGATATTGAGAGGAACTTTGAACCTCGACACTGCGTAGAATAGCGTAATGCAGAGCGATGAATCAAGAAATAAAGATAATCATCCATATGAAAGAGAATAATTGGTGCCATTGACATGTCGGTAGCCATGTTTCACGCAGGCATTGAGCTGCAGACACGGAATCATCGATATTCGCCCGCCTCTTTGACACGTATGTACGTCAGCTAGGTTGTGCACGGTGTATGGATTGAGTGTGAACGATCCAGGTCCGTTCCGGATGAGGCACGGCATGCATTCATGTTGTCGCACCACATATGCGTGCTCCAAGACCTACATGCAATATCGATGTGGTCAAGGTCCCAGTCCAACGATGCTGCATGCTGCAAGATGCACATAAGTTGGATCAAACATATCGCCGTACAAAGACATACATAAGCGAGAAACTTTGAGAAAAATCCAAGGATTCCACATGACTGCAGCTTCATTGTCCTACCATATCAATGAATGTGAGCTCCAAATAGGGTAATGTACATGTACTCGTATAATGTAAAGTCCATGTGATGTCTCCCCAGGAACACACATTGTCCTTCCGAGCCGTCTATATCCGCACCCACATGATAGGCCCCACCAAACAAAGACAAAAGGGGAGACCCGAACGCGCTCTACTCCCGAAGTTCCGCAATCCCACTTCCGTCTTGCCGAAGATGCATCAATCCCATCATCCGTCTCCACTAAGCGTCAATGGACTGTGTGTGCCGCTGCGATAAGTTAGAGGGGGGGAGAAGTGGTCACCCCTTGTTAATGGTCACCCTCCGGGCTTCACCATGTGGGAAGGGCACATGTGCGCTGAGGGGTCGAGTGGTACCCAGTCCAGCCTGGCGCACTTGACGTTGGTGCCGTTCCTGCCCGGGGATTGCACGAATTCTTCGCGCTTCCTGCAGCCACAAGTGTATCTGCGGTAAAATTGCTCGCACATTTCCTGGGAAGTGGAGGATATTCGTATTAGGACGATCCAGGCCGGTCAACGGCATTTTCTGCAACTTGTAAGAAGACTTACGGGTAGTTGGGGCTGGTCGGCTGGGCTTTGCTTGGCTAATGTCGTTGTTGTATCCTGTGACTTGCTTTGCGTCAGTTCAAGCAAGTGACCAAGGTGCAATGGCAGTATACCTTGAATGGTCCAAGGAGAAGGGCATAAGTAGAGTAGGAGCTAAGACGGTAGGGAGGCAGAAAGAGCTATCAAACTCCGTTGTAGCGAGATATCGAGTATTTACGCTATTTAGACCCTAGTTGCCCATAACGTAGAACTACAGTTGGCCATAATGTAGGCATATCTAGATATGATCTTTTCGGGTATGATGGAGCGGTGCTAACCAACGCCACGCTTTATGAAACTTGAACGAAGAAACAGGAACCAGCTATTAACCGCCAACCCCGGGCAAAGCTGCGCCCACGTCACACTACACTTGAGCCTGACGATACCAGGGCGTCCCAGACATAGGTTGAGTTGCCGGCGAATATCAGGCGAGTTTCAGGTTATACGGGATCGACAACATCCTCGAGAAGGCCGGTGTACGGCGCCTATGGTTGTGGGGCGGCGGTTACTCTAGCAAACCAGCAGGTCACTTACTATGTACTATTAACGATTGCCGCCAGTGACAGAATAAATATAACGTTAAATGCTCTTCATGTTCTCTTCTATTTACAACTTTCCCCTCATGCTGGTTTTGACCTTAGCGAGCGTCTGGAAGGTGAGGATTGGCATATGCAATCAACGTACGAAGGCTCATAATTACGGGTACGTACACCTGTAGCAGCCATCGAGGTCACCACCAGACGCATACATTGAACATTAGTACCTTGCACATCAGCTCTCAAGCTCTCCTAAGGGAACCACACTCATGCAACCACCATAATTTTGATTCCTTCCTCCCGCAATGTCCAACCCGCCCGAGGTCAAACTCCTCCAGGTCGAGGCCGACGACGACACCGAAAGCTACTTGCGACTTCTCATCGACGGCAAACATGTCAAATACCTAACCATCGACCCAGGCATCTACGCGGCAGAAGACTTATGCTTCGAGCCCGTGTTGCGCACGATCCTGCCCCCGCTGCCGCGCGGCGGCTGGAACAACGGGTTCATCACCAAGTCGGAGGGGGAGGGTGGCGAGCCCGTGCTAACGACGGAGAGGGTCGACCTTGACCGCGTGACCCAGACATGGCACCCCGTCACCATTGACCACCTCAGCCTCACAGACACGATGATGCTACGCCCTGAAATGCTCAAGGCTACATGGTCCGGCCTCGACGGTATCCCGCGCAGGGTGATTGCTAAGTACGCCCGCTTCGAGTGGGAGATTGGCTACCTGCGCAACGAGACCGAAGCGTACCGGTGGCTCGAGGGAACCGGCGTCGGCCCAGAGTTCCTAGGCCACCTTGCCGAGGATGACGGCAGGGTTATTGGCTTCGTCGTGGCTTGCGTCGAGGGATGCCGGCACGCCGGGCCGGAGGACCTTTCGCTATGCCAATCTGCCCTGGCTAAGCTGCATGGCCTGGGCATCATGCACGACGATACAAATAAGCACAACTTTCTCGTGCACGACGGCAAGGTTACACTCATCGACTTTGACACGGCGGTCAAAAACGCCTCTAATGATGAGCTGCAGCGGGAGATGGACGGTCTACGCGGCTGCCTGGAGGATACGTCTCACAGGGGAGGGACATATAAGGTGCATGAAGACCCGTTTGCTTAACTCTATAGTCCTTTTCTCCTTAAAACATGGCGGGAATAAGGCTTTAGAGCTAGATACGTGTATTGGTTGTCTACCATACTAGCCCCAAGTTTATCTAGAGATCTCGGTGTTAATGTATATGGGCGATCGATATCACGGAGAGGCGGCCTCCGGGGCGGTGTTGATGTTAGCAAGTGTTACGGTTCTACCGGTAGACGTCACGTGGCTATACTACGATATCGGTAAAGTCTCCGCGTAGCCGCTACGACTCTGTAGTGACCTACTATATATATAGCTAGGAGGCTCTACCTTACTTCCTTTTTCCTTTCCTTTTCCTCCTTTCTTCCCTATCGAATAATAAACCCTTTTAAGGCCACTAATAACGTTCCGTGAGGTCAGCCCTTCACACTAGAAAGAGGGGAAGTACATCGATGCCGCCCGAAAGGTATATGATTTGTTACCAACCTGTAATACCTGCTCGGGGACGCTGGAACCTGGCGCCTCTGGCCTCCAAAAAACAGACCTCTAGGCAGCGGCACACACACTTACGTTGGAGCGGCCATTATCACAAACCACGAAGCGAATGGAGCGTTCACGACAGTCGGACACGGCAGACTCACCGGGACGCCCCATACGCAGTCGCACCTCCAAGGCCTGCGATGGGTGCAAGGCGCGCAAGGTGAAATGCGACGGCAACCAGCCCTGCAGCTACTGCGCCCGGCGCCAGCGCCCGCACGCATGTAAATACACAGCTCCGACTCGGATCCGTCAGCGTCGGAGCCGGTCTGTAGCTGCGGCGTCGTCCCCCGTTGGCAATCACGGAGACCCGTCGCCACACAATCCAGAGGAAAGAATGGGCAACGGGATCAATGGCCATGATACGACGACACCAACATCACCGCCGCCGTCCCACGGGCAACAACGACGGTCATCCGTCATGATGGAGGGCGTGGAAGACGACACGGAAGTGCCGAGGGAGGCCCGGCTATTGTGCGATGCGCAGGGGAAGCTCATCTTTATTGGCGATTGCGCTCCCCTGTCATTCTTCCAGTCGGTGCGGCAGCTCGTCAATAGTCGCGTTGGACAGACGGCTTTTGCCCCAGAGACGAGCCGGTACTCTGTCCTGGAAAATGCGCCGTCGTCGCAGCAGATATCGTCGCCGCCATCAAACCCCCCCGACGTCGGAGCTGTCCATGTCCCCTCCCACGTAGCGAGCTATGTATCTACGACAGCAGGCATGGTAGATCTATTTGACGATGAGACAAAACTGGTTGACAACCTGGTCCTCTGGGCCAATCTGCCCGACAAGCCGCGGAATCTGACGTCGGCTATCAATTACCTCGTGCTGGCGATCGGATGTCAGCCGGATGACGAGCCCACGTCGCAGGTCTACTTTGAGTACGCCAAAGCGCAGGCTTTTTCTAGTCTAAGTGGTAGTCTGGGTGTCGAGACGGTACAGGCCTTTGTGCTGGTGACGGTGTATATGCTGTGTTCGTGCCAGATCAACAGCAGCTTCCTGGTCTTTGGCGTAGCTGTGCGAGCCGCCTACTCAATTGGCGTGCACCGGACTGAGGTGAATGCGCGCTTCGGGCCCGAGATCCACAGACAAAGGGACCGCCTGTGGAAGAGTCTGCGCGTAGTCGACCTCTTCCTCAGCACATCTATGGGCCGTCCGCCAGCCACGTCCGATGTCGACTGCACCGTTCCCTACCGTCACACTACCGGCCACAGCGAGACATTTGACCTTCTTAACGCCTCGGTCCAGATCCTCCTCATCACAGAGGGCGTCGTTCTTGAAATCTTCTCCCGCAAGAGCGTCTCCCTCCAGCGCACGGAGGGCATCTCCCTCCGTCTCAGGCAGTGGTCCGCCGACTGGCTTCAGCGCCTCAATGACATTGTTTCCCAGCCCTGCCATCATTCACGGCCTGACGTCGCGGGTGCCTGCCAGGTTCTTTCGTGCTACTACTATGCCGTCATGCTCGTTTCTCGCCCCTTTCTCATGTACGAGCTCTTTCGGCGTCTGGGAGACGGCCCGACAAATAACATGGCGTCGGGGAAGTCAAAGCTGGCCGACGCGTGTATCGATGCCGCCAGTCTCATGGTTGATCCCATCAATGACCTCATAAAACAAGGTGCCTTGGATGGTCGTAGGCCCATAATCGTGTATGTCCCCTACCCCTTCACTCTCTGTTCTGAAAGACATAATTCGACTAATCAAGTAACAAAAAGATCGTGGCTATTTGCCGCCTCGCTAGTCTTGGGCCTCGGCCTCCTCGGAGGCTTCGGTCGTAGCCTAGAGAAGCACACGCAAATGTCCATCCAGGCTCTCGAGCACTTTGCCCGCACCGATACCCACGCCCGACAGTACTCCCTCATTGCCCAGTCCCTCCTCACCACAGCGCTGGAGCACCTCGAGAAGCGCGAACTGCAGCAGCGTCTTGAGCGTACCGAGACGTCCAGCCAGCTATTCGGCCTCATACCGCTAGGCGGTAGCCCGCGTACCACGGCAGCAGCCTCGCCAGCTCACGCTCATCACCAGTCTTCAATTTCGAGCCCTGTGGGGACAGCGGAGTCATCATTCTCTATACTACCTACCAATAGGACACCTTTCTTCCTGCGCAACCACCAACATCAACATATGACTGCGCGGTTGTCGGATACGGATTCATCGGCGTTTTTGGGCCTGGACGATTCACTCGCGGCTCAAGACGACACTTTTTGGAACATGTACCAAGGCACGAATGAAGGCGACGCACTGAACTTGTTTCCCTTGCTGGATTCGGGGGGAGCCATAGATCTCGCACATTACTTGTAACGATGCGCATTGATACTCATAAAGATATACTACTTCAACGCTAAACAATATACACTTAGACGAATGGTCTGGTTTGCCTTGAGTCAACTTTTCGAGTCAATATTAAAGAACATTCATGTTGGCAAACTATATGCATTCTCAATCCTGTCTTGATCCTAAAACGCCAGCAAAGACAATAAAAGATGAACATGAAACAGACCCCAGTGATATGAAGTCGGGGTATGAGGTAAGAAAGGAGAACAAAGAAAAAAAAGAAAAGAAAGACAATATACACGCTCAAAGCCATTCGCGCCAAAAGACGCAAACATGAACAAAAAGAAAAGAAAGAAAGGCCGTCATCACTCATCTAACATCATCTCATCGCCAAGCAAGGCTTGCACGACCATCGGCCGGCTTCTTCTGAGCAGCGGCAGACGACGGTACCCCGACACCAATAGTGGCGCGGCGCGGCCCCTGCGGGCTGTTTCCTCCCTCAGCATTGTTTTGCGTCTTATCGACCCTCATGCTGCCACTAAGGTTCATACGCCTGGCCTGTCCTGCGGTAAGAGCTCTCTCGCCAGACTCCGCCGGCACGCAAGTCATGGGTGGGCTCCTGCGACGGTCGGTGCTGCTCCGGCGGCTCCTCGAGATGCCGTTGGTGCTGCTAGCCAGAGCGTACGACGACGACCCGGGCATACTAGGCCTAGGGCCGGCAGGGCGGTCGCCGTGGAGCGTACCAATGTTCGACGTACGCTTCGCACTTGACGCGGTAGTGGCTGTCATGATACTCACCCTCTTGGCTTTGTTAGCGCTGTGCATGGCGCTTCGTAGCTTGCGCGAGTCAAGCATGCTCGTCTCAGAATCGGATCCCGACGAAGCTGTCTGGGAGATTGGGGGCTTGTTCTCATCGAGGTTTGACTTCTTGCTGCCGCTGTTGGGACTCAAGCTGGAGCGACGGTATCCGTAGGTGAGAGATGACGGCGATAGGTTACCCGTCTTTGAGACATCCAGAGATCGAAGAGCAGGCGGTGTCCTTCCCTCCGATCCAGTAGGAGATCCGCTGAGGCGCATGCTAAAGGACGGCGGGTTTAAGGTTGGGGAGTCCGCCTGCGATGTGGACGATCGGGGCCCTTTTGACAGGAAACCAGCCTGAAAGCGGCCCGGCTTGGCTGCTGGGATTCCGCTGGGAGGTAGGGCCGTTGCGGTCGATTGGACTTCCGTTCCCTCGGGCTTAGGGCTGGACTCCTCAGGAATGGTAGGCTCATGCTGGACGATGGACATGGGCTCAAAGACCGGTGCCGGCACGGGAGCTGGAGGCGTTTGTTCGATAGATGACTCGTCTGTGGGCGGCTGCTTCTGGGGAGTCTTTTCGAAATCCTCCAATCCCTGCTCTGACTCGTCGTCGCGCCACCTCACACCCCTTCCCTTGGTCTTCTTGACAGGAGTAAAGCTGATGCCCTTCTTGGTGGCATTGACAACCTTTCGCCTCCTAGGTGATCCTTTCATCGGGCTAGCGAAGACTGAAGATTCCCTCGGGGCCGCTGGCGCGAAACTCGGCTGTTCCACCGGCTTGAAAGAAGTCCTGAGCGACTTCCTGCGCTTGGGCGTACCCTTCTTGGTGGGTGGAAAGATGTCGACGACAGGCAGAGAGCCGTCGGGCTTGACGACCTGCGACACTGACTTGTAGCCTACCTCAAGAAGGCGGTGGATGATCTCCTTGGCATGGGAAACAGCCTCGTCCTCCTCCATGGAGAGCGTGTCCGTCATGGAAGTGAGCATCTCGAACTGCGCCGTCAGAAGCTGCTGCACCATGGCAGCATCGCCCATTCTGTCTTGCTCGAGTACCTCGTGGTACGCCTCGCGGTTGAAGGTAACCTTCAGCATCTCGGCCTCCTGTTCAAGCTTCGCAATCTCTCCAGTGTCTGTTCCTTCGGAGCTGGCGAGCTGCCTGAGGCCGTGGTCCAAGGCGATGTCGATGGGACGTTCCCATGCCGGTGTCTCGAGTTTCTGGTGGATGTGCTGACGGCTGGCTTCAAGTTCCAGCAGGATGCCGTTGGCCATCTTGCGAATGGCTGTCAGGTTCTGAGGCATTGACTCGTCCTCACCTCCACGCTGATCGCAGACAGTGTCGAATGCCGCAATCCACCCTGACAGGAGACCAATACGACGCTCAAATGCCTTGAGCCTCTTCATGCTGTTCACACGATCTTTACGCTCTCCAGCTGAGTGCTCATAGGCAATGCGAAGGCGCTCGACGCCCTCACGCGCAGTCACATCCCTCTTCTCCCACTGCTTGCGGAATTTGGTGAGGAACATGTTCTCGGCGTCCTTTTGCTGTGCACGCAGCTCGTCAATGAGCGCTCTCTGCTCGTCGATCTTGACCAAGAAGTCCTTGACATGTCGGTTGACGTTGAAGACATTGCGCGTAACCTTGGTCTGGATGTTCTTGGCTCGGTTCGCGTATCGAAGAGTGTTCTGCGTTTCGTCGTAGTGCGCGCTCGATGGAGAGACACACACAATCATGACCGTCTTGCAGTTGCCGCCCAGTGAAAACTTGAGGAGTCGCGTGAGTTTGCTGTTTCGGTAAGGGACGTGGGCACGACCTCGGCGGTCGCATAGGGCGTTGATGCAGCTGCCCAGAGCTAGGAGCGATTTGTTGATGTTGGCGCCCTCGGTGAGTCGCTCGCCACGGTTTTTGGTGACGGAAGCACGCTCAGATCCAGCCAGGTCGATGATACTGAGCGTTGCCATGGTATGGGGCTCGTTGACGTCGGCGTTTCTGTCTTTTTGGGCGATGTTGATTTGAAGCACGGCGTGTGAGCGCGATGAAGTGGCATTGGCCTCGGTGGGCGAGACTGTGCGGTACTCGTTCCCCCTAACGATCATGTCCATGACCTCCTGGACATCCTTGGGGTGGTGGCTGGTAAGACCGGGTACTGTGACAGCCTGGTTACTGTCCTCACGTAGCATCAGGCCAGCCTTGCTGCCGCCAGGGACAAGCAGATCGCGGATCGTCTCATTGTAAATTTCGAGATAGCTGAGGCTCAGCTCGGTCGTCTTCTCCTGGCTGCGCTCGCCAATCTTCTCAAACAGCTCCTGCATGGTCAAGAAGATGATACCCGGCTGCTGAGGGGTTCCAGTAATAGTGTGGGTCTTTCCACAACCCGTTGCGCCGTAGGCGAAAACAGTCGCATTGTAGCCGTCGAGGACGCTGTTGAGAAGCTGCTTCGTTGTTCCCTCGTAAACGTCGGACTGGGTGGTTCCATCGTCAAAGACACGGTCAAACGCAAACACCTGGTCCTTTGTTTTCTTCGATGCCGGCACGACGGAGCGGGAGAATCTGTGAACAGGGTTGTCTTCCGGAGGGTCAAAGACACTGAAAGTCGGTTAGCCATCGACCTTGTCCATTGGCAAATATCAGGTTGTTGACATACAGGCAACGGCCGTCCATGACCTTGATAACGTTTCGGATACCTCGCTGGTTTAGCTTTGGTGCAGGCGCGCCGGCCAGAGAGCCGTCACCCAGGAAGACTGTTCCATCGTCGTTCTTGTGTCTATTGAATCGATCAGTTATGCTCTTCAGTGGAAGTGCTAGAAGTGAAGACGTACACTTGCGCCGCCTCACGGATCGTGAAAGGTCGCACGCGGACTGTCGGGATGGCAAGTTAGTTCCCGCGTGAGCTGTAGATGGTCGGTGCTGATCGACATACCTGCCACCGTAATGGATGACTGTCCGGCGTCAGTCATTGTGAAATCCTGGCGCGTCCCGTCCGGTGTCGAATCCTAGTAGTAGGAGGTCTTTGTCGTGTTATGATTGTTTCTGCGCGCCTGGAATCGTATGCGGTGGGGTTTCGGTTTTTCGAGCGCAGATATGCTACGACGCGGTGTCGAGATGGGGGGGGTGGTAAAAACAGGAACAAAACAGTCGCACTCGTAAAGAAAGGAAGAAGTAAAAAAAAAAGAAGGTATAATAGGGTGCGATACACCGAAAAGAGAAAACGAACCGAGAAAGGAGCTGCTGTGTATGTCAGTTGGTCGAGAAACAAGAAGATGGACGACGTAGGTGTTTAAACGCTTCGACTGGTGGAGTGGAGCTTTGACCCGTGAATGTGTGTTCACCTCCTGTGCTCGTCAGTTTGTTGTTCCACCTTGACAAACACGGTTGCCCCAACAACACATATAAGTGGGTTCGGTACCTGGCACGTGAAACGCTCTCCAGCGCCTGATGACGCTCGTTACAGTGACGACACTCACTGTAATCAAAAGATCGTATTTTGGCAATCTGGTTACCCTGAGTGTGCTTTTTTCTTCCCCTTTTTTTTTCTCCTGATGTTTATTTTCGCATTGTTGATATAATTCATCTGGATTATAATCGAATTTGAGAGAAAATATTATTACCCGTAATTACCAAATTCTATACTACTCTTAGCTGCTTGTGATTGATTAATGGTGGTAAGATTCACAATGTTTACGATGAATGCGCTGTCACGTTAAATCAACAACATTGATTGCAGGTGATGATATTGTGGTCAATGGGAAAGAGCATTGGAGCTGATTATGAAATCACCATTTCCCTAAAATTTACTCGTCAAGTGAACAATAACATTGAAATGTGACACTCTTAACTAATTCTTCACATAATCATCTCCATTGCACTAACAAAACCTCAAACCAAATACGGACGAGACCTGAAGCGCTTTACGCAATCCAGAACCATATCCTCTCCAAAAAGTTGCGAGGCTTCACGACTGGCCACAGGGGCTCAAGTCTGTCAATCTCCGCCTTTCCTGACCAGAGGTCCATCTCCTGCACCTTCACAAACTTGGTCTTCTTGACCAGCTTGTAACCAAAGAAAAGTACCAAAACAATGGGGATATCGATATACGGCGGAACAAATGTCTTGGCGCTGAAATTCCCAGGAAAGAAAGCATCGAAACCGTTGAAGAGGGCCACGATGAGGCAGAAACAGATGGCAAAGTAGGCGAGAAAGGGCTGCATGGGTGATTTATACGGAAGGGTGTTGCGATCGATGCCGTTGAACTTGAGGCCATGGTAGAAGCAGAGGTATGTGTAGGAGACGCTGGCCCAAACGATGAGGGTGCTGACGGCACTGAGGTTGCTGATCCAGAAGAAGACTTCCGACGAGCGGTTGTTGACATTCAGGTAGCTCAGGCACCCAAGGGCTGTTGTGAGGGCCACGCAGCCGTACGGAACACCAAAGCGCTCGAAGCGAAGAAAGGCGGGTGCCTTGTGGTCGAGAGCGGCAGCGTAGAGGACTCGTGTCGAGGCGTAGAAGAAGGAGTTGCCCGCAGACCAGGCAGAGGTGAGGACAACACCGTTGATGATTCCTGGGAGGACCTTGATGCCGCTGTTGGTAATGGCAATGACAAAGGGACTCTGGTTGGCACCCGGGGCGTCGCTGTCTATGGCGTTGATGAGCTTGTCATCGTTGTAGGCGACACACATGCCGAGCAAAAATATGGACAAGACATAGAAGATGGCGATACGCCAAAACACACGGCGCACGGCCTTGGGGATATTGCGACGCGGGTTCTCAGTCTCACCCGACGCCACGACGACCATCTCGCTACCGCCATACGAGAATGTAGCCTGGATAAAGACCTTCCAGAATGCCAGGAAGCGACCTAAATCACCATCTTTGAGGTACGTGTTCATGGCTCCGGGGTTGTTCCAAAATTGGAATCCAATGGCGTCTCCGTCAGGGCCGCCGCCACATGTTATAATGAGCATGAGAAGGATCAGGCCGACAATGGTAGTGAGCTTGATGGCGCCAAAGACAAACTCAACTTCGCCATAGACGTGGACGGGTAAACAGTTGATGATGATCATGGCGGCAAAGAAGATGGTGATGAGGGCTGCCTTGGGTATAGTATTTTCCCAGTAGTCGACGATGACGCAACAAACACTGACCTCGATGGGCACTCCGATGGCAAACTGGTACCAATAATTCCACCCAAGCGTGAACCCCAGGGCCTCATCAACATACCGCGTCGCAAAGATGGGCACGCAGCCGGGAATGGGCAGCCAGGCCGCCATTTCTCCCAGGCTGTTGATAACGCAAAACAGGTTGAAACCTGTCACGGCATACGATATAAAGGCAGAAAGGGGGCCAGCCAGAGACAGAACCTGGCCGCTACCGACAAACAGTCCCGTGCCAATGGCACCAGACAGGGCCAGAAACTGAACATGGCGAGACTTGAGACGTCGGTCAAGAGAGCCCAGATGCTTCAACTCTTCCTGCAGCTTGGGATCGCCATGGCTCACGTCGGCTGGCTTCATCTGCTTCGGCTCCTCCGCGGCACCAATGATATCGGTGCCGCCTTGTATCTCAATATCGTTGCCCATGTTTTTGACAATTCCCAGAATGGCTGCGCGGGGTCTGAGCGGTGGTACTACCTGGCGACGGAGTTGGGACGAGATTTACACGACCATATGCAATGGTAATCTTCAACCATGCGAGTTTTGTTTCCTACATATTAGGGCAAACAGAACAGCTGGCGTTTTCTTCAGTCCATCCCTTTGCTTTTGAGCTATACCACTTAGTGACTCGTGAGGGGGAACTTGGAGTGTTATCATTATTCATTCAACGTTACGCCGAGCCCCGAGCTTGTTCATGTACTCCAAGACACCGGGGGGAGTGATAACGTTTTGCCTTGGCAACTTCCCCGCATTCTGCCAATTGGTCGTTTGGTTAAATCGTCTTATCAACCTGCCTAATTGGTGTCTAGCAGCATGTGCACTTGACTCCGTATTATTACCAGTATCAGCCCTTCCCTGTCTCCCTCCCTCCCTCGCCCCCTTGGAACACGAGACTGTATTGCATGTCATCACACTGATTTCATTGCCCAGCCAGGAAAAGGGATTCCCAGAGACTCCACCTAATTAGCTTTTACGGTGTATGGGACAAGTCTTCGTAACTCAATGTATTCATTATCGAAGAAACTACTCCGTACTCTGTACCAAGTATGAATTATATTCACCCCTAGCTGTCAAGAGTAAAGCGTTCCTGAAATGGCGCCAACATAGATGAGGTTCAATTGACCCATAACACCATTGACCCTTGCAATCCCTGAAAGACTAATGATTGGCGTGTGTCCTCACAACAGACCGATACTTGCTGTCCATTTCCCACACCGCACATACTACCCCAGATTAGCAAAACCGGCGCAGCCAAGACATCATGCTTGAGCTGCCTTCCAGAGACCAAGGACTCCCCCCAAGTTCTCGCCTAGAACAGGATCCCGTGCCGGCAACGAAACATCCCACACAGTCTGATAATTCCCCTCGTCCTCCCCGCCAATGGCAAAGTCCCAATCATTCCCGCACTTGGGGTAAGAGCCCAGCATAGTGAAGCCAGACAATTCGACATTGTCTAAGACACTTTTCATCTCATCCTCACCCACTTCATGCCCGTCGCCTGGTGTAAGTCGCTTGAATCCGAGATCGGGGGTAGGCTTGTATGACTTGTGAGCGAGACCAGCGGGCAGGATAAACACATCCCCCACATTAGCGTCAACCTCAATACCTCCACTCTCATGTCCCAGGTCATCGTAATTGTCGCTCTGCTTGTCGGTGCATAGATCTGCCACGCCGAAAAGAATTCTTCCAGAGCCGGATAGCACAACCATGGCCTCGTGGGCTCTGGAGTGGTAATGTGATTTCTGATTCGGCCCATAGCGCACCAGCCATTTTGTTTCCCAACCGTTACTCCTCAGCACATCATGAACTGCACCTGCTTGAATGTCGCCGGTGAAGAAACTGACATAGTGAAGTAGTGGTAGTGGGGAGTTGGGCATGAGCTTTGTGGGAGGGAGCGTGTATTTGCGTATCTCGACCATGGTGATGGTAGTGTTCAATTATATGTACAGTTGTGTGCCTGGCAGGATATATGAACTTCAATTCAATTGATCTTGTTCATGAAGACGTGGTTAAGTATTGTTTGGATGGCCATGGTGCGCTTTGTTGGCTACGTCAAGGCGAAACCTATTGAATTTGGAACTTGGAGTGCTCGCGGTGGCATACCACATCTGGCTATTGCAGATTGTGTCATTGACTATAAGAGTCCAATTTGATGTTCCGCTGGGAGTAGGGATTGGCGAGTTGATAGGTGATTTTCACTTGCACCTATCTCCTGAAATTGAAGATGGCGGGCTCATGAGCGATCAATTGTACTACATGTACGGAGTAGTGGCGCATCGGGGAATGATGCGATGCGGCGCGCGACGAATAACCATATTGAGGCTAGAGTTTATCAAAGTGATTGGCTTAGAGAGAGAGCAACGGAAGATATGCACGATTGCCGACGTTTAGCGTCGCACATCGGCCCCGAGACCGACGAGGCTCCACTTCAACCAACCTGGAGTAGTATATCATGCGGACTTGTTGGGCAAACCTCTGGTCCTGTATCCATGGAAAGCTGCCCGATAACACTTTACATTGCGTGTTTGAATATATCTACAATCTTTGTTGTATCCAACGTCACACGTCCCGGTTATACTTACCCTCGCTATTTATTTCCCACCTACTACGGCGGTAACTCGGGTCACTGGCATCGACAGAGACGTGTCACACTTTAGCCGATTAACATTTTGGAAAGAAAGAGCGATATCTATTAGGGAAACAGACAAGGGGTGTTTAATATGGCTCCCGAAGAATCTCGCGTGGTGATCATCGGCGGCGGTGCCTGGGGCCTTTCCTCGGCGCTGTATCTGGTTGAGGCCGGATACACTGACATCACCATCCTGGAGCGTGCCGAGGCCATCCCCTCGCCGTACTCTGCCGCATACGACCTCAACAAGATTGTCAGGGCGGAATACGAGGATGACTTCTACTCTGCTCTCGCGTTGGTATGTACATTTCAGCAGTTCTTGATTTGTACGTCATAAGCGAGAAAAAGTTCAACTAACGCGGGACTGGGTTGATTTCGTAGGAAGCCATAGAGGGATGGAAAACACCGCTGTTCGGCCCACACTACCACCAAACCGGATATGTTGTTGGAACCACGGGACGGGCCCCTGTAAAGGCAGTCACACATCTCGAGAAGGCCCTGAGCTCAATTGAACGCAATCCTGCTTTTGCCCCGGGTATCAAGAGACTGAACACGTCCGCTGATTTCAAAGACTATACCTGGCAATACTCGGGGCCTCTGAGCGGATTTAAGGGCTACTTCAACCGTCTTGCTGGCTACGCTCACTCATCCGATGCGATGAAGGGGGTTTGGGAGCACGTATCAGCAAGGGGTGTGAAATCTGTTCTTGGCGACCCAGCCGGCAAGGCGACGCAGTTGGTCTACTCCAATGGTAAGGTGACGGGCGTCAAGACGGCAGATGACAAATTGCACGGGGCAGACCTGGTAATTTGCGCCCTGGGCGCCTACGGGGCCGCATTGATCCCTGAACTTGCCTCGTCCATGTCTGCAGTTGCCCGCTGCTGGTCCGTTGCGCACGTTCAGCTGACAGAGGAGGAATGCAACCTGCTTCGCGGCATCCCCACGACAAATATCCGCGATCTAGGATTCTTCTTCGAACCGGACCCTAAGACGAGATTGTTCAAACTGTGTCCTCTGGGAATTGGCTACACGAACACCAGCGATGGTGTCTCACTGCCGCCATCTGGTAGGCTTCCGCCTCCCCAGGACTTCATTCCCAAGTCGGACGAGGACAAACTGCGCCAACTGCTGAGGGAGACATTCCCTTGGATGGCGGATAGGGAGTTTGTGGACAAGAAACTCTGTTGGTTCTCTGATACGCCAAACTCGGATTTCTGCATTGACTTTGTCCCCGGGACGCAGAGCTCGGTGGTTGCCCTGGGAGGTGACTCGGGTCATGGGTTCAAGATGATGCCCATCTTTGGCAAATGGATAGTGGATCTTCTGGAGAAGGGTAAGCAGGTCGAAAGCCGTTGGCAGTGGAAGTCGGGAGGTGATGGCAAGGATGCGTCCCAATGGGGCGATAATGTTAGCTGGAGAGTCGGACAAGGTGCCGAGTTGAAGGAACTGATTGATGCCAAAGACAAGATTATTCGTGCTAGGCTATAGACGGGGGCTTTTGGCTAGATAGTTCAAGTGATTTCAGACCTGCAGACACAATGGACTTGGATACAATTCTCTATATCCTACTAGACAGCTCAGCTGCCACTGATTGAATTCGTAATGGTAATATTTGACAGCATGTTGAACAAGATGACCACATGCGCAAAAATTGGCCAACACGTTGGACTAGAATGTGACCAGGAATGAGCTACATGTACTTAGAATTTTCCCGTACAGGAAAGTTATCGCGGGTTTCGTATAATCCTGATGGTTGCAATCATTAGAGCATCAAGCTTGTCCCGAAGAAGCGTCGGAGTCTTACCATACACTTCCAGACCCGGTTGTGTGTCAAGTATGCACATATCTATAGAATACCCGGAGAGAATGACCTCTTCCATCGAAACCAGCTTCCAATCTACACCCGTGATATCAAGTGGCCTCCTTTGTCGTCAAAAACAGAAAGGAAGTCCGAGCGATGGTGGCGTCGGGCGACGGACCGCTGGCCGACGTCTATACATATCTACCCCCTCCCTCCGCGCACATCTGCTACACAGAAACTCCAAGCCGTTATCAATGGATTATGTGGACTTGGAAGCAAACAGGCCTCAGGTATCTGGTATAAAAGTAAGTCGTCGATAACAAGGTATTAAAGACGTTCGGATCAGGAACCTTGCTCATGCAACCTTTACTATAAAGAAGATAAGGAGGAAGGGAAGTAACGAATCGCTTCCTTTGGTACCCACTTAGACAAGTTACCCCGGATTTCTATACACATTTGAGCATCAGTGTCTACGATACACCCCTTCAGTACATATTACTATATAACTGGGCGGTCTTGATGTTTCCCCAATTGCCATTGACATGACTCCTAATATCAAAATCCTCTTACAATCCTAAAAAAATGACTGAACACGGTGAACTTGGAAAGGCCGCGGAGATGAAGTCCCAAGATGCCTTCGAGACAGGAGGAATGCTCGCTCGCCAGGAGTCTGTGACCAATGGTAGCGTCTTTCAAAACAACGAACAACAACTCCTGCGTCGTCTAAACAACCGGCAGATCCAACTCATTGCTATTGGTATGTCCCCGTGAGCTACAAGTCGAGAAAGTGATGCAGTGTGCTTATACTCTCTCTCCTGCCTTCAGGTGGATCTATCGGAACCGGGCTTTTTATAAGCATTGGTAGCGCTCTCCATGCAGCAGGCCCGGCTGGCCTTTTGATATGCTTCATTGTCTACTGCTTCATTGTTGCGTTGGTAAACAATGGCATGGCTGAGATGATGACCCAGCATCCCGTCGCTGGTGGTTTCGTCCGCATTGCCGGCCACTTTGTCGACGATGCTTTCGGATTTGCAGCCGGCTGGAACTTCTACATTTTTGAAGCTCTTGCGATTCCATTTGAAGTCAGCGCTCTGGCTAATATGGTGCAGTACTGGAGCAAGGATGTCCCTCCGTGGACAATGTGCCTTGGCTGCATTCTACTGTATACCATCATCAACTGTCTGGTTGTGGATGCCTATGGAGAAGCAGAGTTCTGGCTTTCAAGTGGAAAGGTCATTTTAGTGCTGGCCCTGTTTCTCTTTACCTTTATCACCATGGTCGGTGGTAATCCTAAAGGCGACGCCTATGGATTCAGATACTGGAACAATCCGGGAGCATTTGCTGTAAGTTGGTATATCCGTTCCCCCCTACCCCTAAATACGCAGAACCAGGGGGACTTTCTAAAGTGAACATCTTTCTATAGGAATACCGCTCAGAAGGAGTACTTGGTCACTGGGAAGGATACCTAAGTGCCACATGGGTCGCCTCTTTCTGCGTCGTAGGCCCCGAATACATCTCTCTAGTTGCGGCCGAGTCGAAACACCCGCGAAAGTACATCAAAGCTGCCTACAAGACCATATACATCAGGTTCATTCTTTTCTTCATGGGAAGTGCCATTGCTGTTGGAGTTGTACTCCCTTCCAATGACCCGACTCTCGTCAAGATCCTCATCGGAAACGGATCCGGCGGCGGAACCGCGGCGGCGTCTCCCTACGTTATTGCCATGCAAAACCTCGGAGTAAGTGACTACGACTATTATGGACTATTTTCTAAAGATTTTAGATATCTTCCAACAGCACTAATGGCGTTTCGTCTTCTAGGTCTCGGTTTTCCCACACGTCGTGAACGCCCTTTTGGTCTCGTCAATCTTCTCGGCTGGGAACACCTATGTTTACTGTGCTTCGCGCAGTCTTTATAGTCTGGCTATTGAAGGTCGAGCTCCATCAATCTTCAAAAAATGCAGCAAGCAAGGCATCCCGATTTACAGCCTTGCACTGACCATGGCGATTTCTTGCCTTTCATTCCTCCAGCAAGGAAAACAAGCATCGCGAGCTCTCAGCATTATTGTGAGCCTGGTAAGTCTTAATACCCCGACAAAGCACTACAAAGTAACATCGCAACTAATTGTGTTACATATGTAGGTCATGGGCGGTGGGTTCGTAAACTACTTCGTCATGTCTATCACCTACGTGTTTTACTACCGTGCCACCCAGGCCCAAGGTCTGGATCGGAATTCCTTGCCATATGTTGGCTGGTTTCAACCATATTGTATGTTGAAAACATACCACATACTATATCTGGCCAACCCATTCCACGAAGTGAAGAATTGAACTAACGGCAGCAGCCGCTTATTTTGCGAGCGTCTTTTTCGCCCTCGTCATCGGAGCTTTTGGATATACATCGTTTAGGCCTTTTAACGTTGAAGCGTTCTTTGGTTGCTACACGCTGGCTATCCTGTTTGTACTATGCCTTGTGTTCTGGAAGGTCTACAAGAAAACGGTTCTCAGAAAACCGAAGGAGGTTGATTTGATTTGGGAAACTCTGGAGGTTGACGCCTATGAGGCTGAGACGATGGAAGAAGCAGAGACTTTCTGGGGCGAAATGATGCAAATGTTTCGATTCAAACGGAAGACGGCACCTTAAAGGGGAAACTGTCAAAGGCATACAGGTATGAGCGCCCTTCTTCTTGTAGGAACAGGCCTAAGGGGTATAGGGTCATCTTAGCTGTTGATTCTTGCCTCTCATATTGAATCTCTCAATATATGAAACACGTGGTGCCTAGCACACAACATGCATGTACTTGTAACAGAAACAAAGAACAACGTGTTATATCTCATGGCGCAAAGTATCAAGGTGGCAATTCAATACACCGTCAGGTTGAAATTGTCTAAGACTACATCTCAAAGCCTACATTGCCACGTCAAAAAGAGCCCACGAGCCCGGATCGTCCTGTTCAAACTCTTGTGCTAATGCCAATATATTATCCCCACCAATGTTAGTGATATCCAGGTCCCACCGTCCGGTATCTGCACTCATTGCAACGGGGTAGCTTTGTGTAGGGATTCCATCCCCTTGATTCATATGGGCCGGTCGGTCGGCCATCGTCGTCTGGGAACCCGAAGGGCCCAGAGATCCAAGCCGGGGCAGGTCGACAGATTCTAGTGGGATATTCACTTGCTGTCCACGAGGGACATTGATTTTATAAGGCTCCAGGAGAGTCTCCAGATGCTCTATCTCAGCCTTCCGTAAGCCAGCAACCACATTTCCCTTGTTGATCATCATATCGATGATGCCCGTAGTAGACCGACGCCATTCCGATCTTGGTACATATGAGGGGAGCAGTGCCGTAAGCATGGAAAGGAGAACGGCTGACGAAAAGGCGTACTCTAGTTGAGATGGTAGAAACGGCTCTGCGTGGAAGAGGTTTGTAAGCTGCAAGATTCAACACTCGTCATCGGAGTCCGAACAGAGATTTACAAACCTATAGCTTCTTTCTGGACCAGGTCATCCAGCGTTGATAGAACTGCCGTTGCCGCTTGCCCGGACCTTTCTATTAGTGTGGCTGCAGGCCCAATTAGGCACTCGGGGTTGAAATGATTTGGCGGCAGGGCGCGAAATAGCAGCCAGGTGATTAAAGGGCGAGTAGCGAGCACGATACACTATATTTGCGGGTTTCGTCAGATGGAAGAGGCCAAACAGGATGAGAATGGTTTTTTGGGATAGTACAAACATGGTGGTAGGACAATGAAATGTTGTAAAACATTTGAGGCGGTTCACCTCCCGCCTTCCTAAACATGGACGTGGCTCCATCAATGTCCCGAGACAGATCTGCCAAACTATGCAGTACAGAAGTGGTATTGCGCACAAATTCGAATGCGGAATCAGGGTCGAACCCGTAAGTATCTGGACGAGTGTCAGCGAGGATCCCATAGTAGAAACTGGTTGGGAATATGTTCTTATCCATACGACTGCAAATGGTCGCCATCAGTCGTGATAGACGAATGCGCAAACTCAGAGGCTTTGATAAAGAATCGAGGGACAGTGAGTCAGGAGGGTGAGTGGTTATAAAATCATAGGATAGGTTTAGGGGACAGCCTAGTCCAGCATTGATTTCCTGATCGATGATATAGATTCCCCACCACATCTTGCAGCAACGGGACATCATCTCGGACCCAACGTCATCTGGCATTTGACGATGAAGTCCGTCATGCAACGCTAAACGGGTTGCTTGACCGATCTATTAAAAAACATCAATAATGTTAGTCTTTTCTCCTTGGTGCAGATCATGTTAAGAAAGGACATGGCGAACATATTGGTACGCCGCCGAGCGCATGTCAATGGCTTGGAAATACAATGCAGCTAGGGATAACACCCGGATAGCCTGCAAAGCCGGGCGACCTCCTTGCAAGAACGCTACGTTTGGGATCAAGGACAGTGCTCGTGCTGCAAGCTCATGTCCATTTGGACTATTTGTCGAGCGGTTGGTGCCGCCGTATGATGCCGTGAATGCCTTTCCAAATGCGAGTATGAGGAGATACTCGACAAACCACAGCACATCGCCTCTGGCCGTCTCGAGAGGGTTTCGATGAAATTTATCAAAGGAATCGGTGAACATCTTCTCATCAATTATGCAAAACAGCTCACCCAGGCGGAATTTGACGGAATTGTATAAGAAGAAGGCAAGGTCCATGGCTGGTAGCCCAGCCAAATCACCGGCATCCACTTGTGACTTTTGCTCCCATTGTAATTTGAAGGCTGTCCCGTCTAGGTTCAGAGGGCCTGCCGGGACGCTGGAGTTCTTGTCCGCATTTTCCAGAAGCGTGAAAATGCGTCGACAGAAGGTCCACGTTGAGCTGGGACCAAGGAAAACTACGAGGTTAAGATGCAAATTATGTCAGTCGTCGCATTCAAGGTAAGTGGTAGATGTGTGAGCATACGGAAGAAGGTTGAATGAGCATTGGAAACACGGACGAAGTCTCTCCCTGCAAGATTGCTGCGGCGGTGATGTGGTAGGTTCCTTTGGGGAGCTTGGCGTATACTCGAGAGATGGCCGGAGCTAGACGGAGTTGCGTCAAATGGGCGGGCGCCGGGGACTCCTGCTAGTATGACTGTGTAAGCCGTTATTCGTCCATCGCGGTTGGTCGCAAGTATACGCAAATGCAGACAACACTTCGCTTTCAGTGACATCGTGGTACATACCTTGATTACCAGGCGAAGAGTGGCTCACGGCGGGCGCCGACCACGATGAAGTGGATGCTCGGTCGCCCATACTCGACTGTGTTGCACCTGGTCTATTGTCCGTTGCACCTTGTGGCCTCGGTGCCGTGTCCGAATGAGTGGGCCCCGCATTCGGAAGTGAGGCCGACGATATCGAGGAAGCATTCGCTCTACTCGTATGCGTCTGAGGTGGCGACAGGGTTTGATGGGGAATGTTATCAGTCCGGTTACCAGTCCGAAATTGAGCTTCTTGGAGTGCAGTCTGGGCTTGGAACAGTTGTTGTTGCAGATCCCGTAGATAGTGTTCGGAGACGGAGACGAAGTCCTCGTCCGCGATGTACGTGCAACAGTCGTTTCGGCGCTCGCACCGCGCACAGGGCCGACCCCCTAAACACCGGACTTTGGCGGACCGGCATTGCTTGCAGCTACATCAATCGCGAGTATTAGTGGCATTTTCTCGGTCACGGTTCCAGCTCCGACGTCATGATTCAATTACTTACGCACGAACTCGACGGGATGAGCGCGGTGTGGACGAAGGGGCATGCTGTTCTCTGTCCATGTTGACAAGTATTCTGGCATTGAATCAATACCGGCAATTCAAACTAAGAGACTCAGACTGTGAATCGATTATGGCAGTTGAGGTTGCCAGAGATTTTGTATAACCAGCGTGGGAAGCATAATGAGCAATTCGCACTTCCATTCTACCCGTCTACAAACCCTGTAGCCTCTTCGCTTATCTGCGGGGTTATGTTAGTGGCCTAGACGGTGCAAAGAAGGTCTTTGCTCCACAAACTATTTCCATGACCGAGTACAACGCAAACCGAATCCGATCAACTCCACACCGGGATGGCGGACCAGAAGCCGTCGAACGAGACGCTATCAGTATCGTAGACAGTTACGCCTAGGATCTTTTGAGGATACAACAACATGTTCGTAACTGTTTCCTTACTGTTGTTTGTGTTATCAATGTTAGCCATTGGACACTATCAGTCTTTCGGCAATTGTCCATCAACAAGCTTCCCATGTCCACTTACACAGACTGATAGGCTACTCCATATTATTTCATGATGAGAATATGATGTTCTGATAGCTGTTGTCAGTGTCAGAGGCGTGCGTCTTTCATCAACTGTCAGCCCTCTTAGACTGGGCTGTCGAATTCGTCGACTCTACGTTTCTATCAATGCTGTAGCTGTCGTACATAATTATGCGTGACCCAAGAACCCCGATCCGCCCTTCCTATTACTGTTTCAAGTTGCCCAAAGTCCATTGCTCATCTCAATTCTGCGCAATACCCAGCCCATTGGACGTCCTGTTCGCTAGCGATCCACTCCACTCTACCCGTGTAAGTGGATGCACCTGTAAAGACAAATCACACACGATACGATGAAAGCCACATCATATAGAATTAGCGGCTTACTCCGGCATCCAGAACAAAGACCGTCGCTTAATAGCGATGGGACCCATGGCGCAACGGTAGCGCGTCAGATTCCAGTTCGATCTAAGACTTCGGAGCATCCTGAAGGTTACCCGTTCGAATCGGGTTGGGTTCAATTCCTCGAAAAATTCTTTTTGCATTTTTTACTTTTTGCGTAAAAGCATTAATCTCTTTTTTTCTGGTCTTTTTTTTTTCTTTCTTAAAGGGGCAAAAAAAGTGAGTAAATTGCCATGTTCAATTGGGTTGAGTCTTCCAGACAGGTGCCATATAGCCTCAATCTTGAATTGTCAGGTACATCTAGCCCCGCTCCGTAACACACTCGTTGGCAAGTGACGCACTAAAATGTGCATCTTATCTCGAGCATCTATGGGTGAGATGCCGCATCATCATCTTTACATTGTCCATCAGTGGTAGCCTGCCGGCCATTTCCCCCCGTCTTCTGAGGAGATCACAAGCCCCAGGCGATCGCCGAAGTAATCGCCGCCTCCTCCGCCGTCGCCTCATCAAGATGGAGTCCCGAGTTAGCGCCGGGTCCGGCCCGCCTCTCGTCTTTCGTGGCCCCATCATCCACTCAGTGACAGCTGACAAGCTCGAGATGGTCGATGACGCGACCCTGGTGATTATTGATGGCCGCATAAAAGCACTGTATAAGTCCGGGGATACTATGCCCGGTGATGCTATTCCTCCCGATGCTCAGATCCATCAACTCACTGATGGCGACTTCCTCATCCCGGGCTTCGTCGATACCCACAATCACGCACCCCAATGGCCTATGAGGGGTCTGGGACAGGGACTGCACATCCTCGACTGGCTTGATCAAGTCACATTTCCGGTAGAAGCTCGCTTCCAAGACCCTAGCTACGCTACTGCCATGTACGAGCGCATGGTTGCCGACTTTCTCCGCCAGGGCATCACGACGGCTTCATACTACAGCTCGCAACATTCGGAGGCGACATGCATTCTAGCAGACATGTGTTACCGCTTGGGCCAGCGAGCCTTTGTCGGGAAGTGCAACATGGACCGCAATGCGCCGGATTATATCCGCGAGAAGAGCGCACAAGACTCGTTAGAGCAGACCGAGAGGTGCATAAAGCATATTCGCAAGCTGCCTGGATGCAGTAACCCCCCCACTGCTTTGGTAAAACCGGTGCTTACCCCACGATTTGCCATATCCTGCACCGACAAGCTGCTCCAAGGGCTCGGTCAGTTGGCGCAGCAAGATACGTCACTTGCCATCCAGACGCATTTTAATGAGGCACAGCAGGAGATTGACGCCACGACCGAGCTATTCCCCGACTTCAAGGGGAGTGAAGCTGACCTATATGAGAGCTTTGGTCTTCTAAACCACCGAACTATCCTGGCGCACTGTACCATAATGACCGACCACGAAAAGGAGCGTCTCGGAGCCTTAAGCTGCGGCGTTGCCCACTGTCCAATTGCCAACATGACAGTGGGAGGCGGCTTCATGGTGGCTCCCGTCCGGGATTTTATGCGACGCGGTATCAAGGTTGGACTGGGCACCGACAGTGGCGGCGGGTGGGCATCGCAGATGCTGGCCGTCATCAGACAGGCCTTGATTGCGTCTAATGCTCAAGAAGTCCTTTCCGGGGGTAAAGATCAAGCGCTTTCACTTGAAGAGGTGTTTTATCTGGCAACCCTGGGCGGTGCCAGTGTTCTCTGCCTTGAGGACTGTGTCGGCAACTTCCAGGTTGGAAAGGAATTTGACGCGGCCTGGGTCACAACGACCTCTCCCCAATCTGCCATGACCCCTCGCGAGGACGGCGACTCACTTCGGATGCTCTTTGAAAAGTACGTCATGACGGGAGATGATAGAAACTTGGCCCATGTTTATGTTAGGGGACAGCGCGTTGCCGGCTTTAAAATGGACGTCGCATGAATACTACAACACTGGGCTTAGAGGGCAAGGGGGGCATCAGAAAGCATATCATACTAGAATTCTATAAGGTCGGGTTCACCTTGGTGCCCGCCGAAAAGTTGCTGAAAAAAACAGAAAAACAAAACACTATCAATTTCCCATTTCCCATTCCCCATTTCTCTCCTGTGTCGTATGCTATCAATAGCTTCAATCAATATCCATCTCGCTTCTGGCCTGCAGTATTTCAGTCCAATCGATGTCTGTATCGCTTCTGATCTGCAGCATTGTGGCCCGAAGTGTGCCGTTCCCTCGACACGCTTGCCACGGCCCAGCCCTGTCGTCTGGGTCTCTGAATTCGGGATTAGTGAACTGATCAATGATATCACACATGAACGAAACACTGCGTCCGATCTTCTCTTCGTCCATAGGGTCTCGCAGTGATTTTTTATATAGTTTATACATGCAAGATAATTCCACTCTGAGAATGTTCGATGAACAAGAGATCTTGCATTCGGCGACGCAGCCTGGACGTGTTTGTTGTACCGCGTCGTCAGCTTGGGCCAGTCCTTGAAGCCTTTTCTTGTTGATTTCATCTGTCACGCACATGGTCAGTCCACTTTGCACTAGTTTTTATACTTGTATTCAGTGTATTGAAATGTGGGGGGTGAGTAACATACCTATTAAAGATTGTGGAATTGGGAGCCCCATTGTCTGGAGGCGTTCTGGAGATGTCAACATGGCTCTTCTAGCCACTTTTTTGAGGAGGTCTTCGTCCGAGAATACCCATGCAATAGCGATGGTGAAGACGCATGTTTTCCCAAACCGCCGAGGACCATGGACGAAGTTTGGGTCGGCTTTCAGATGTTCGATCCAGCGGTTGGCGAAGCTTTGTACGACTTCGTGACAGGCGTAGTGGTCGACTATTTCGGCGATTTTCACAAGGAGCTCAATGTCGATTGTTGCGGGAACTGACTCATGGAGGTCGTGGATGATATGGAGGACAATGAGGAACGCTCTTGTGTCCCAGTCATATTCTCTCAACACGGCAGGGCGGTCGCCGCTGCGTAGTCCCTCCCTTGGTGGCCGCTGCAAGTCTTTTTCAAACACCAGAGATTCGGCACGCAGACGGTCCGATGAGACCTGGATCCGGAGCGGATAGTTCTCCGGGTTCGAAAACACAGTGGGAAGTTCCACATGGGTGATTGGCGAAGGCGCACAATCTTCAGTGTCACTGTCCTCAGAGTCACTATCTTCAGTGTTGTCGGTCGCATCCGAGAGTTCTTCAAGGCCTGGGTTCGGAGTCCGACTCCGGTTTCGACGCCGATTTCGACGCAGATTCCGACGCCGAACGCGGCGAAGTGCGGTTTTCATATCCCCCACAGTCTCCCTCATAATGGAGCTATAATTGTAAAGTAGGAATTGGCCTACATCACTCCATCGGAAGTTTTGGTTGTTTGCCCTGTTCAAAAGAATCTCGACGTCGCCATCAGGGTCCAGAATCACTGTGCGCTCCATGTTGGTACGTAGGTCAAAGTAAACAGAATTGAGTGTCGCAAACTTCAACATCCGGCTTGCTAATGTCAATAACACGCACACACACGGATGTATATATATTAGTGAGGGCATCATCGCTTAGTATTGAGATCATAAAGGCCAGCCCTTTGGTGCTCACTAATAATAGAAGCGTTCTATGCTTCTCTTTGTCCCCATTCAGATTGGACATTCGATTCAACGGTTTATTCACTTTGCCTGACAATATCAAGGTCTAAGCCTCTGTGCACGGGATATAGAGAGCCATTCTGATATTGTCGACTCTCTTTTTAACCCATTCACAAAAAGAAGTATCCAATTAGTCTTTCGGGTATACCCATTGAACTGCGCCATGTGTACATATATTAGTAGGTACCCGATCATGGTGGGCGCATTAGCCATCAACCACCCAGCCACAGTAAAACTTGGGATGAACCCTTTGTCTTGGTCTTTGTGGTGGAATATGCACTAGGTCTTTGTGTCAAGCCGCACCATGACTTAGTGTTGGACTCGATGCGCTCGGACTCCGTGTGCTGCAAGGCTGTCTCGTGTCGTTGATGTTGTGAAAGAAGAAATGAACAAGGGACAATTTGTGGAGGTGAGAGATGTCCTTTGTAGTAAAAATAATACGCTCGAGAGGGTGTAAGCGGATGATTTGTTTTTGGCAATTATCTTTGTCTATCGGCATCTTTGCCTACAGGCAGATGCATGCGCCCCCGGCCATAGTCGATCTCTGTGCAATACTTGATACATGATCTTTTGTTTTACGTCCATTCACACCCCGGGAGTATTGTACCCTTCACCGTACATTATGGGGTCGTCTATAAAGGGGATTTCTTCTCATTGTTGCGTGACATGTAACACGCGACAAGCCATTTGACGTCACGAATACTGCATTCGTATTGTATGAGACCTTTGTGTATCTCAAGTACTATGCCTCCAAGTTGGTAGCTTTTGAAGCGTTTCTCAAGTGGTCGGTGATTCTCTCCAAGTGTGCATGTATCCGGGGTTGGCATCGGTGATTTAGTAGAAGATCAGATGGGAATACAATTTCAACAGTTCCGTGGAAGCAGGCAAACTGAACAGGCTAAGGCGTGTAGTATACTTTTTTTTTCCCAAAGAAAATTTCATAGAAAATTGAGGACTTCCGTTTCCCGGTGTTATTCAATGCGTTTGATGGAGTACGCCGCATCGTAGACGGACTGTCAACGATGATAACGGGTACATTCAATGTTTCGTCGGACGCGCCGACCTCCGCCCCTAATCGAGGCCTACCCCGCCTGCTGTCTATTAATCCGCAGATGCAAGTGTTGATTGAAATGGCGATTGGGCGCGGATAAGAATGATTGTTTGGTCTTGTGAGGGGCACTTAGGGGGGGAATATGGCAACTCGGCACATTGTCATCACACTTACCCCGTGGTTATATAGCACTCAATTACCGCTGTCGGGTGATAAAGCAGAAAAACGCAGTACATGCATTCTCGCAAGTTATAAAAGCATATATATCGAATAAGAACGCATTTATTACTTTTCAGATCGACACCCACGGCTGAGCCCCGAGAGATACTGCAAAGATGAAGATCGATTCACGGTGGCCCGACTGGAAGGAGTACGGGAATGGCCCCGACAACTCTGAGGATAAAGCCTTCGCCGAAGCTAAAGCTGCCGTCATTCTTGAATATGGAGAGGAGTCTCTCCGTAAGGGATGGCTTGAGGTATGCAAGAGTCTCGAAACAGCGACCGAGTCCCTGATCAAACTGGGGAGTGACGCCGTTCCCGTCCATCACATGGATGCACTTCGCGACCGTGGGCTATCCGCGGAGGAGCAGGACAACATCAGGGCAAGGGGCTGCTGCATTGTGCGAGGTGTCATCCCCAAAGAGGAGATTGAACCCCTCTTTATCGATGTGAAAGAATTCGTTGCCAAGAACAAGGGCAAAATCTCCGGCTGGCCCGCCGAGGCCCAATCCATCTACAACTTGTATTACTCGCCGACCCAAGTGGCTATGCGCACGCACCCGAATGAGTTGCGCGTTCAGAAGCTCCTCAACAGCCTGTACAAGGATGACACTGGGAGGACCAGCCCAGAGCCACTCAGCTACACCGATGCCATCCGTATTCGCCCTCCCGGTCAGCCATTCCTGGGTCTCGGCCCCCACATTGACGCCGGCAGTCTCGCCCGGTGGGCTGACCCCAAGTATCGTAAGGTGTACGATGCCATCTTCTCGGGAAACCCCGAGGCCCACGATGCATTCGACCTCGGGGTCCGCCAGGACGCCGACCAATTCTTGTTTCCCGGAAAGGCACACTCCATCATTTTCAGGGCCTTCCAAGGATGGACCGCCCTGACACCCGCCGATGCCACCGAGGGAACATTGCTTCTCTACCCGGACGTCAAGCGCGTTGTTTCTTACCTGCTTCTACGTCCATTCTTTGCACCACCCGAGAGCGATGAAGACATCATGGATTACACCAAGTGGACCTTTGATGCAACGTCGACCGGGTTTCCGGGAACCACCAAGCCCGACAGCCAACGGCTCAGCGTTTCTTCACACCCTCATCTGCGCTTGCGTGAGTGTATGGTGTATATACCACGGATGGAGCCTGGAGACACTGTCTGGTGGCATGCTGATGTTAGTCAATCTCGTTCTGAAAACGACAGTCTTCATGGGTTGCATAATTGATCTAACTTTTAACAGATGTGCCACGCCGTTGACCCCGATCACCAGGGCTCTCTCGACGCTAGTGTTGCCTATATTGGCGCCTGTCCCACGACTGAAATTAACAAAAAGTACATCAAAAGCCAGCTTGAGGCTGCGCTAGCAGGAAAGCCACCCCCGGATTGCCCGGGAGTGGAGACGAATGAGACTACCCTCGACGGCTACAAGGGATTCGACCATGTGTCGAGTGAAGGAAAGGCTGCACTCGGGTTTGGACTTCTTTAGACATGCAATAATTAAATCATTGTTCGCTACTAATAATGGTTGATATTCAAACTTTGTTACTTATTCGATTCAGCCTTTTCTGTTTCCTTTCCTTTCTGTACAACGCCCGGCGAGGCGTTTCGCGATGGTTTGTCGCCCTTAGAATCAGGTACATGTCAATCAAGATACGGGTATCGGGTGAATGTGCAAGAGTTAATTTATCCTGCGACTATACCCGGAAGGCTCTATGTCTCGATCATCAACTTTATTGGCAGCTCATCCCGTTTGTCATGCAATCTGGAAGTCCTCCTCCTTCAGCTTCTCCCCTTCCAGAATTCGTCCCACATGTGTTTTGCCAATCCCGTCCCCGGATTTGAGAATGCCCATAACTATGGCCCTGAGAAATCGGATTGGACTCTGATGCACAATGGTAGCCGGGTCGCGATTTTTGTCATGACTTGCAGGATCAATGAACCCGTCTGACTCAACCGCAGTGTTGGACATGCCGCTGTGGGCGAGGCACAAGAAGTCACAAACCTGGCCGTATTTCTGTGCCGAGCAAAAGTAAAGTTGACCAGAAAATAGCATCAGTTCTATTCGTATTCTTGGAGGTATAGTCTGATTGCCAGCAGTCGATGGAATTGTGTATAGCGACAGGTGATCCAGCGGTGGCAGCGCTTGGTTGATTTGGGGGGAGAACAGGCGCAGAACGACAAATTTCGACTTTTCAATTTCCGGTATTAGAATATTGGCCTCATGAGGGCTCAGTATCGGTGTTGTAGTGATTTTTCCGTCCCTTTGTCCATTGGTTAAAATCCATTGCACCGGGCGCAGGTAGTCGTCGATTTCTGTCCCGATTGAGAAAATTGGTTGAATGGTCCTCTCGAAATCTCTGGTAGCAATGAGCTCACAGGGTATATTCCCGGATTTCATAAAACAAGATGCAGCTGTACCTTGGAATGTGTCAAACGCCCAAACAAAAGCGCTGGATCCCGAGGGGGACTTGAGGCGCCCCGTGGTGACAAACGCTCGGACATCGGGATGTAAGTGATGGATTGCTGGATCCGCAGCCGCCGGCTTCTCCACCTGCCGCTCCCGTTCAATCTCCGGGGCAAGCTCACGCTCCTGCTCTTCCTGTAGAGCCGGTGACGATATTTCAAAGCCTGCATGTTGCTCGTTTCTGGAATGATCTTAAAAATAACTCGTGCCATGCAAAGAACTTTCCCTGTGTGAGCCATAGCGGCATCGAGCGATGAAGGTCTCTCCAGGTCCCTCTGATTGACCAATACAGGGTATCTTGGACTGACATCGCGCGAAAAGCTCTCTGTTAGCGGCTGGGACTTGGCCAGCCCGAAACCTTTTCCGCTCACTGGCTTCAGTAGCACGAATGATTCCCAGCACACTCTTCCCATCACGGTGAATCAGCTGCAATTGGAAGACCAGCGGCACCCGAATTCTTTGGTACTGGATAATCTCCTGAGGCCTGAGAATTCCGTCTTGTCTCTGGCAGATATGGGTCTTCGGGGAATCTGCAAGAGCCGAGATTTCCTACGTCTTGTCACCGATGATAAACCCCAGCTGTGCGTGATACTCGACGTTGGTACTGTAATACTCGACATAAAACATCACGAGTTTGCGCAGAGTTAGCTCGAGGCAACGCACGATAACGAGAGTATACAGGCTGTTGCCTTTTGCGATTCCGATGATGAGGTATGTGTTTTGGATAAGGGGTGTAAGCTTGGCCTTCTTAGCACGTCTAGGTTTACACGACAGCTAGACCGCTGCGTCGTGTTTCTCAACGAGGCGCATGCGAGAGGTATCGATTTGCGTCTTCCGGGGGACTATAGGGCTGCCGTCAGTTTGGGGGCAAACATGACCAAGGATCGACTCGTCCGAGGTAAGTCCTTGTTTCCCCCAAGTCATGTTGAGCATTCTGACATTTTGATAGAATGTACGCGCATGGAAACACGCTCTTGTCGCACTGTTCCGTGTCTCGTAGGTTATCGCTTCTCGCGCTCCTCATAGACTTGGACAAACCGCTGCTGCTCTTGACCCACCGCCCATATTCAAAATCAATTTGATCAGATCTGAGAAGGCGCTCCAAGCAAAGCCGTTGGTTCGTGTCGCCCAGGCCTCCATAGTAGTACGACAAGGAATTGAGAACAATGACAACATCAGGATAGCTGAATTCAAGTCGAGGACTAGGACGATCCTTTGCACGGCAGGGCACTGCCAATTGCGTTGGTGGCACTCGGCTCAAGTTGAGCCCATAGTTAACACGCCACCGTTTCTGGCCAAAGGTGAACTCATGGATGCCGCCGGAAAAAAGGCCCCGTAGAAGAAGGACTGCATCATTTTGATCCTTCCAGAACTGGCTCTTCTCCACGGCTGCCACAGTCGTAGCCATCGGCTTTGGATCGACAACGTAGGACCGCAGATATCCACAGCCGTCGTCGGCCAATTTGGCCGATTTAGATCCACTTTTCCCGCCGAATATTCGGCGGTTTGGGAAACGTGTGTAAGGCAGCGCCGAAGTGCGATCAACAGAATCTGAAAGCAACCATTGTCCAGCGGTGCTAATTTTTGGAACGCCTGTACGTTATGGGAACCTTTATGTGCCCTTGCCTTACTCCAGGTCCATTTGACGTCGCAAATGCTCTCTCAAAGTGTAGAGCAATGTTCCTTCATCCACTCGTCACTTACATCGTGACCAACACCAGCTAGCCCATTACTCATTTTCCCCGGCCAATTCAGCGCACTACTGTAAATCGTCCATTAGCCATCCTTTTCGCCGGCAACAAGGGTCCTCTTGCCCCGCACCTACATGCAGTCTTCCGCCGATATGCATTTGTACGTTTTCTTTCCGTGAAATTGATTCTTCACCTTTTGAAACCATAGATAACTTGCTAAGTCATTGAAACGGATACATAATGTCATTCAGTAGAAGTTGTCTACCATTGGGCCTTCGTCGAGCTTCGTTGGCATTGCGTAGCCCCGCAAGAATCAAGGTGACCACCGCTCAAGCCGCCATGAGCTCAACTCTAGCTCGGGGCAGCGTCAAGGCCGATGCCTCATCGGAAACAACTCTCCGGGTCAATGGGTCGAGGCTTATGGACTCGATACACTCTACATGCGAGTTTGGAAAGGCCCATGTCTATGGAAGGTAAAGCAGGGCTTCCCCTTCCCCCCTCTGCTATACATAGGTATGCATTCAAAGCTTACATTATAGCCAACAGCGGCCCTACCGAGACCGGCATGGCTCGGTTATCTTTGAACGATGATGACAAGGCGGTCCGTCTGTGGCTCATGGAGCAAGCCAAGGCAGTGGGATGCACCGTCACGGTTGACCAGATGGGCAACATGTTTGCCGTGAGGCCAGGCAAGGTCAAAGATGTACCGCCCGTCATCATGGGATCGCATCTTGATACGCAGCCTACCGGAGGGAGATACGACGGCATCCTTGGCGTTACAGCTGGCCTCGAGGTTCTTCGCACACTTCATGAGAACGAATACGAGACTCAGGGCCCCGTGGGCGTTGTCAACTGGACAAAGTTAGTAGCTCCCAACACAAGAAGAAAATAGGTTTCTTTTGTCTGACAATGAGACAAATCGAAAACATATAGCGAGGAAGGGGCACGTTTCCCAATCACAACGATATCGTCTGCCGTGTGGGCAGAGACTTTGTCTCTAGAGGCTGGTTGGAACTGCAAGGAAGTTCCGTCTCTTGCCACGGGGCCGACTCCGAAAACTCTCAAAGAAGAGCTGGAGCGCATCGGATTCCTCGGCGATGTACCAGCCTCGTATCAGTCCCAACCCATTGCTGCTCACTTTGAGCTTCACATCGAGCAGGGACCCATCCTTGAGGACAACGAGGAGAAGATTGGTGTTGTCACCGGCGCCCAGGCGTACAACTGGTACGAGATCGAGATTACCGGCCGGGACAGCCATGCAGGTACAACTCCGCTAGTGGCGAGGAAAGACGCCCTCCTAGCTGCAGCCAAGATGATTGTCGCGTCCAACAAGGTTGCTCATGACGCCGGTGGTCTCATCACCACGGGCATCATCAACGCCTATCCGGGGAGCATCAACACGCTCCCCAAGAAGGTCAAGGTTACTCTGGATGCCCGCCACCCGAGTGACGAGAAGCTGGCTGGTATGATCGCCAAATGCCGTGAGGTATTCGACGGCATTGCCAAGAACGACAGCGCCAAGGGCGTGGATATCAAGTGGACGACATTGACTGAAAACCTCGCCAAGAATTTCCACAAGGACTGCATCGCTGCTGTTGAGGAGGCTGCGGTTGAGACGACCGCACCACTCGTCGGAAAGGACGGACGCAAGCTATGGAGGTACATGACTAGCGGTGCTGGCCACGACAGCTGCAACACCAGCAAGAGGTGTCCTACTGCTATGATTTTCACTACGACGAAGGATGGAATGAGTCATACTCCGGACGAGTACTGTAGCCCGGAGGATTGTGTCCTTGGTGCCCAGGTCCTCCTTGGTGCTATTGTGAGATACGATGCTTCCAGGAAACTCTAGTTTGTCGCTTTAATACATTGCAAAACCAGGTAAAATTTAATCAAACAGATTTTGCGACTCCAAACGCAATTCCATTCGTAGATCGTTATAAGCTTCATTATCATGTCGTGCACTAAGTTTGTAATGGTACACTCGGTCATTCGTTCATTCTCTTCCAGCATCCTTTTACAGGCCCTGCTCCTTCAATAGCCTTACGGCAGGGGTGTCGGGGCCGGCTCCGTCAATCAATGGGTGTATACCTTTCCAGAAAATTGCATCCACTCTCACTGCAGCAAGCCGTGCCAGCGGCCATGACCGAGCCTGGACCCGGACCGTGTCCCTGAATTTACTCAACAGCGCCTTGTTCCTAATGGCACTCTCTTCCGTTGTGGACTGGGCGAAATTCAGCAAGATGAAAGTCGAAACATAGCATAGTTGGTAGCGAACATCTGCACAATACACCAGCCATTAGCATGTGCAAGAATCACGTACAACCGAAGGTAATGGTTTACTCACAAGGATACCAGAAGCTGGTAAAGTGTTTGGACTGTAGAGATGTTACAACTTCAGACGTCACCTTGGCGCACATGTAGCAATTCTCAAATATCGTGGATATCGGCTCTTGCGAAGCGTCCGTAGCGGATGTAGCACCGGGATGCAGAGGCCGGAGCAGGGCCCGAAAGATGAGAATCTCCAACGTCAAATGCGACAGACGAAGAGAGACGGTATCGGAAAATTCCTCCTCGCTGAGATCGCAAACAGGCTTCAATAGGAGAGGGTGAGTTTGTCTCCAGCCCTGGATGCGTGCGCGCAACGGCTGCGCCCGAGATAGGAGCGAGCTTAGAGACACTGCTTCGCGGTTGGCCCTCAAAGTGCTTCATGCCATGGTCAGCGTGTGGCTGGCTTACGAAAGTCTTTCCTTCTCTAAAACTTACTAGAACTCCTTCAGGACATCAGCTGCAATGATGCTCAATTTGCAGTTTGCGACACAAATGGACATCTGTCGCACAATTGCATCGCGAACATCGTCATCCGGATGCTCCATTCCCTCAAAATCGTCCTCTGTAAGATCAAGGACATCCCAATTCGAGTCGTTGATGTGTGACGGCCGGCCACAAACCAGCGCCCGCCACGTGTGCCCCGTGTAAGTGAACCACCAGAGCCTTCTTCGAAGCATAATCTCACCCCGAGGCAACCTCCAGCTTGTTGGGTCCATGTTCAACCCCAGACTCTCCGCGATTGCCAGGGCAGAACACGACAAGGACCAGAAGCTCGGAGGGTCCGCCACGGCATAGTTCTGCGGGGGGGTCTGCAGAAGCAGCAGACATAGTTGTAAAAGGGACAGGTGGGCGAGCCGACTTGCCCGTTGGAAGCTTCTGTGTGCTATGGCCCAGAGATCGTCTGTCGGGACTGTCCAGTATGCCTTCATGACACTCAACTCATCGTCTAGAAATGTGAACGGTGCGGCTAGGGCGTAGACGGCGCTTCGGATGCCAATGGGTGCGGAGAGACGACAATCGGGATCCAGTGGGTTCTGGAGGTCCTGCAGAGATAGTACCGGGTGGAAAGGATGTACAAACTGAGAATATCTAGTACAATTAGTCAACCGGCTCGTAGAGCTGCACGGGTTCATTTTCCAACTTACAATCTCAAAAGACGGGACTCCACTTCAGGTGGTACAAGCTCTTTCAGTAAATCAATGTCATGCTCCTCGGTGCTGTAACCCGCAAACAGCTTCTCAGCAGCCCGAAGGTCGTCTTGAAAAATTGTCTCGTCTGTCATGGCGAATTGGATCGGCATTGGCCCCCGCGGGACTTGGGACTCGAGCAAATCAGCCTCGCTGTACATTGGGACCTCTTCATAATCCACGACTTTTCGAAAATGCAGGCGAAACATGCTGTGCGTGTCGTGGGTGTTGTACTGATAGTACCGCAAGAGGAAAGGGTCCAATTCGCTAGACAGTCCAATTGACAAACTGGAGAGCCCTTTGCGAGTGTCGAGAGAGAATGCGCCATCCTTGTCTGGCAGTAGCATAGCCTCGGTAAACCGCGGGGACGGGTTGCTATTCATTCCCTGGCTGTCCGATGAGCTCGTAGTACCCGAAGCACGTCTCTCGACGGACATGTCGACAAAGGGACTGCTAGCTGAGGGATGTCGGTAGCCATTGAATTCAGCATCATTGCCCGGGGTCTTGCCAAGCACTTTCGAGAAAGGGTACTCGTCGGTGTGATTCCTCAGTCCCTCGTCAAGTGTCATTTCTACACATGGCATCAGCATCTATAACATATATCTCCCTATGTCCATCTACTAACCAGGGAAGAGGTCTACGCCAGACCAATCCAAATCGTACGTATCCGGGGCCCCGGGCGATGGTAGGTGCGGCTCATCCGGGCTAGGTTGATCGGGGCTAGCCATGCTTGACGGCAGAGAGACGTTGACGTGAATGGTCTCATTCACAGCTGTCGCCTGCGAATTTGCACCATCGGGGAGAGGAGCTTTACCAGCTCCTGGAAGCGACCGCTGCTGTTTCTGGGGTCGCTCCGGGGACAAGATGGGGCCGTCAGACCTGCTCTTGCGCCTCAGCGGACCCATGACATAGGTGCAGGGGCGGTCGAGCCGTAAGCACAACGCGCACGCCGTCTCATTGCTTTGAAGCTTGCATTGGATCTTACGTGACCGACAAAGATCGCACGGGCGATGTTTCTTGGACCGGTACCTCCGGCCTGAGGTGTTCTCATATGGCACGACTGGAGCGCTCATCATTAAACATACATGGCTGGCTGGGGTGATGGCTTGTGGCGGAAAGCTTCGCCGGAAACTAGCATGAAGGTTAACATTGAGTCTTGGGTTAATTCCCATTGTCGGCGTCGGGCGGTCCGATGCCGATGTTGGCGATAAGAGGGACCGGCATCTTTGCCTTATCTCGGCAATTGCCCTTTTTACCGCCGTCACATTCAGCGATGTTGTACCCCTGTCGACCCCTGTCGGTTCCTACTAGTACTTCTATCTCAAACCAATTGACGGATGCGGGGAAACGTTGAAGTCAAACAAATAACTTTATCTATTCTATGATCTATCGTCTTATGAAATAAGCAAGCGTATATCGGTAAGCACTCTAAGTGAAAGAAAGAAAAAAGGCTCCAAGGAAACTAGCATAAAGAGAAGAACCCCGTTCTATACATCTGGTTCGATTCCAACCCCCTAGACCGCCGGCGCGGCCTTCAGAAATTCCTCGTGGAACGGGTAGTCGTTGTATCCCTCCTCGGACATGGGTATGTAGAACGTCGACCTGTTGTACTTGTTGATCTCCAGACCGTTTTGCACCCTGAAAACTAGGTCAGGGTTGGAAATGAAGTGACGACCAAAGGCAACCACGACATTCCACTTCTTGTAATGGCCATCAACCGCCAGCGGTGCTGACTCCGGGGTGTATCCACCAGCGACAACGACGGTAGAGTGGTTGTCCCACTCTTCGAGAATGAAGTCAAGCGTCTTGCTGGCATCGGCTTCAACAGCGGTGAAGATGACCAGAGGGTCACCCTTGGCCTCGACAAGGGAGAGATATGCGAGGGGTCCCAGCTTCTTCAGCTCCTTGGCGAGATACAGATACTGACTCTTGGCATCCGACTTTGATGCTCCCTGGAATGAGGTAAAGGGGGACAGGCGGATGGCTACACGCTCAGCGCCGATGGCATCGACTACGGCCTTGGTGACCTCGATGGCAAGGCGGGCCCGGTTCTCGACGGATCCACCCCACTTGTCGGTGCGCTTGTTGGCCTCGTCAGAGATAAACTGCTCAAGGAGGTATCCGTGTGCGCCATGGATCTCGACGCCGTCTGCTCCCGCTGCAATAGCCCGCTTGGAGGTCTCGACATAGTTTCGGATGACGTCCTGGATATCCTCCTCGGTCATCTCCTCGGGCACGGCATCGACACCCTCGAGGGGAAGGGCACTGCTGGACTTGTACTTGGAACCAAGCTCCTTGGCGTAGGCGGGGTCGGCAGCACGTCCAAGGACCCAAAGCTGCTGGAAATAGAAGGAGCCCTTGGCGTGGACGGCGTCGATAATCTCCTTCCACGCAGCCACTTGGGCGTCGGTGACAAAGTTGGGAGTGTGGCGCTGGGCCGCCTCGCCAGAAGCGATTGCAGTGGCTTCGGAGATTATCAGGGTTCCAGGAACAGAAGCGCGGTCGGCGTAGTAGCGCTTCATGAGTGGCAAGGCTACATGGTCCGCGTCGTTGCGGAGTCGAGTCAATGGGGCCAGAGCAATTCGGTGGCCCAACTGGACGGATCCTAGCTTGACGGGCTGGAAAAGTTTGGAGTTCTGAGTGCTCATTTTTATTGAGGTGAAATGATGAAGTATAATGAATATGGGTGTCTGCTTGTGTTGATTGATTTTAATGATCAAGAATTCAACCAAGGTGGAAGTGACCAAGAGTTCTTATACTAGTCGACAAGTGCCATGGTCCACTCATCAACTCTGCACTAAACATCATAGAAGGAGATGGTAGCAGCATGGAAGATCCATTTCTTCCTACTCATGTATCGAAACATTGGCATTGTCACTTAGTGTTATATTGTATTAGTAAAAAGGCATTATATTGGAGAAGGGTTCACAAGCGCGTCGAGGTTTATAAGCCGGAGTTTCGTGGTGGGGAAACAAGAGGCGATTTCCGCACAATCACCCACCGGCCGGCCTACCGTCTCCTTATCGAGGTGTGCGCAAGAAGCTTGGTAACGATTCCCCCACCGAAAAGGGTCCATCATCTTCTTTCAACATTTATCGATTCAACCCCAATTAGTGATGATCAATATGTGGACTGTTCGTGAACGTTTATTGGGCACCATCGACTAACACGCCGAAGAGTAGCATTCGCGGCGCGGCGGTGTACGAGTACGGACGCACGGTAGCTCCCGAACGGCATTCAATTGCGCCGAGACTGCGAACAACGCTTAGTCAAATACCGGTCGATTGATAAAAATATTGTCTGAAAAGACGGCTAATAGACACGGCAGTGGACATGAATGAATGTTTGTCTTTTAACACCCAATGATGCTTAATTTGTCAGTATAGATTCGGGTTTACATTGTAGAATGACGTCACGGCAATATGTAAGATAATAATGTGGGAGTGAAGCACCGTCTCGTTTCTCTAAAACGACTGGATAACAGCATTATTGAGTATTGCGCGGTTTTTTTCTTGGTTTTTTTTTTTTTTTTTTTAGTTCTAGGGGATTTTTCGGTGTAGAATAATCACGCGAGCAACAAAAAGAGTGCATGGAGTATCGAATACTGCATAATACTGCCTCGGCTGTTGTGACCGTAGGGCGGAGCGCCAAACCCCAATGGCCGTACGGAGCAACAATTCGAATAATTGTACGGAGTACAGGGAGGAAAAATTATCAATCCACACTATTGGTAATCAGCGAGACCTGCAGACGGAATTTCGGAACTCCTCCAACAGGTACAGTGCATGACACGACATTCGCAGCCTTTATGGCGTTGGCACCCTCGATTAATGCGCAAAGCGATGCGTAAAGTGTCCGACCCGCACGTAATAAATGGCGCTACAGGATATCCAAGGTAATCTACAACGACCGGGGATGAACCCCCACAAACTGCACTCAAACATAACAAAAGCGCGTACGATTACTCGTAGAATCTCTGGTACCGCAGGAGCAGCAGAACCACAATCATGACTCGAGACATCAAGAACAACGCTGCCCCCGGCATCCCGTACTTCACGCCATCCCAAACTCCCCCTGCTGGCACTCCACACGATGTAGCCTCGGCCCCGACGCTCTTCCAGCCGGTGCGCATCCGCGGCGTCGAGCTGCACAACCGTTGGGGAGTCGCGCCCATGTGCACCTACTCTGCCGACCAGGATGGCCGTCTGACAGACTGGCACCTCGTGCACCTGGGGCAGTACGCTCTGCACGGCGCCGGTCTGGTCATCGCCGAGGCCACCGCCGTAGAGCCGCGCGGTCGCATCAGCCCGCACGACTCTGGCCTCTGGGACGACGAGCAGATTGCGCCCCTGAGACGCATCACCGACTACATCCACGGCCAGGGCTCGCGTGCGGCGATCCAGCTCGCCCACGCCGGTCGTAAAGCGAGCACCCTGCCCCCCTGGATTCGTCTGCCCGGGAGCACGGTTGCGCCCAAGGACCTGGGTGGCTGGCCGGACGATGTCGTGGGGCCGAGCGAGCTGCGGTTTGACGAGGACAATGCCGTGCCGCATGAGTTGACCCAGGAGCAGATTGGCGAAGTGGTGCAGAAGTTCCGGGATGCTGCTGCGCGTTCTGTCAAGGCCGGGTTCGACGTTATTGAGATCCACGGTGCGCACGGCTATTTGATAAGCAGCTTCCTGTCACCCACCTCTAATGTATGTTCTTTCCTTATTTCTTTCTTTCACCTCACCAGACCGCAAATGGATACTTCAAAGTATGCAGTGTGACTGACATTTTTACTAGAAACGAAATGACAAGTACGGCGGCAGCTTTGAGAACCGGACCCGTCTACTCAAAGAGGTCATCACGGCCATCCGCGGCGCCATTCCCTCCGACACACCTTTGTGGGTGCGCATTTCCGCCACTGAGTGGATGGAGCACTCTGGCGAGCCCTCGTGGGATCTCCAGAGCAGCATTCGTCTGGCCAAGGAGCTCCCGGCCCTGGGTGTCGACGTCCTCGACGTCAGCTCCGGCGGCAACTCGGCTGCTCAGAAGTTCACCGTCTCCCAGACGTACCAGACTGACCTTGCGGGCGAGATTCGGAGGTCGCTTCACGCAGAGAACATCCACAATCTACTGATTGCTACGGTCGGTCAGGTCAGGGATGGCCGTTTTGCCGCTTCGCTCGTCCAGAAGGGCGCCGAGGAGCCGCAGGCCGACCTGGTTCTCGCTGGAAGGCAGTTCCTGAGAGAAGCTGATTTCGTGCTCGGCGCGGCGCAGCAAATCGGTCTACCGGTGCAGTGGCCGTCGCAGTACCTCAGGGCCGCACCCAAGGTCAACAGGTCCAATCTGTAATGTAGCTATGGCAGTTGTGAATAGTTTCGAACAATATAAGATGTAGATATTTGGAGTGTGCAAAATGCCGGTCAAACCGGACTCGGTGTCCGAGCTGATTGTACCGAATCTGCCCCGTCCACAATGACACATTATCGCATTCTCACTACTTTACATGCGCCTAAACGCCCAACCCTAGATACCAGCAATTGAAGACGACTCCCCTCTCCCTTGAACAGTGAGCCCAAGACCACCTAAGCTAAGCACAACCGACTACGCAGCAATGGCGTACCGTGGCAGCGCAGCCATGCGTTCCTCAGGACTCGTATCGGCATCGTCGTAGAACATCCTCCCCTTCTTGTCCTTGTCCTTCTTCGTGCCTGCCGGCTTGGCAGCTTCGGTCTCCTGCGCAGGCGGCAAGTTACCACCAGGACGCTGCGGTAGACCTGTCGTCTCGGCGAAACTCTGTGGTCGGGCGGGGATCGGCTCAGTCGCAAAGTTGTACGGTGCCTGTACCTGCGGTGGTTGCTGTTTCTGCTTCTTGTCAGCATATTTCTTCTCCTCTTTCTTTGTTGCTTGGCAAAAGAACTCACCTCTGCAGGAGGTGGAACCTCGTGCCTCTTTACCCTCCACTCAGCGAGCCTCTTTTTGAGCTCATCTGCCGTCTCAACCTTAATCTTCTTCCTCTGATGCTTCGCCTGGCCCGGTAGCGGATTTCCAGTAGCCAACCTCCTGTCCTCCTGCTCCTGGTAGAAGTTCTGCACCAGGCGGTTGCGGTGCGTCTCGAGAACCTCGTGCGGGATGCCCTCCATGCCGAAGATTTCGACTTCCAGGCCCTGCCTGTTGGGTAGCGCGTTTTCCACGTACTCGAGGCTTTCCTTGTGGACTTGGTTCAGGTGGACGGAGAGACCTGCGCGCATTCATCATTAGCTTCAAAGACGGGATCGGGGTTTGTTACTGCTCGGCGAATCCAGTACACACCTCCTGCTGTGTTGAGTCGTCTTCCGCAGCGATCGCATTTGAAGTGCTTCGCCTTTTGATGGGAGATGAGGAGTTTGAGATCTTCAAAGTCTCGCTCGCCTGCGCATTCATTCCGTCAGCATTGCTTTCTTTTCCCTTGTCCATCCTGAACGGCATTGTCGGCGAATTGTCCGTATCGTACAGTAATAGCACCATGGTCGCGAGAGTATCTCCTCGACATCGGGGTGACCGCGCTTCTTCTTGCCCATTGTGAATGCCGAGCTGATGGGGATTGTGGTAATTTGGTGTTTTGTCACCAAGTAAGACGGGCGATTATTGCTGCTCGCCAAGTCGCGGCAAGGCGAGCTGCGTTGGCTGCCAAAAAAACAAACTTGTCACGTGATTGGCCGCCCAGCCCAAGAACTCACTGCCGCTGTGTTGGTTTCACGCAGCCTGCTCTCCTTGTAATAATAGAAATGTGCTTTTTTTTTAATGAATTAATTCAAATATCGCTTATTTATTTCAAATGCCTTCATTATTTTTCTTTGCTGCCATACACTTGGCAGTGTCAACTGACCTATTCTGCAATGGCCTCGTCGACCTGGTCTGTGAAGTTACTACATGCTTACCCTGCACTATTCATCGCCGAATTTCGAAAATGCCACTTCTAATGCGACGGTCCATATTCTCTCAGACTACAACTATAGTACATGTAATACTGCGTTGGTTTCTGTAAGGCTAATAATGCTGGCAGATACGTGTATATTGGAGATAGTACGTGTTGAACTCCCGTGCCTAGTCATTCACCCCTGATATGCCTGGATGTAGGAAAGCAGCTATTTAGCAAACAACATAGCCAATGCAAATGACAACTAGAATATAATATTCAAATGCTTTACAGACAGGCATTGTTTTCTTCAAAGATATATGTGTATATATGTATATAAAAACACGGAGCTAAGGTATCCAAAAAGCTCCCTAGATATGGTAGCCAGCCTGTAATATGGCGCCCAAGACAGGATGTGTAAGTCGGAAGCCCTCCAATCTTAAAACGAGATTTAAGATGATGAAAAAAACAATGATATGATATCCTCTACATCGCTCTCTAAAAAATGTATCAACTGTGTACGCCATCGAAAGAAAACTCCTTTTTTTTCGTGAAAATAGTCATCATGTCCTGTCAAGGCTCATAGACCAAGAACAAGGGGCGAGCTCGTTACGGTACCATAACACCCGGGGCTATTAAACAGGGCCATGTGGATAGTGTTGCGAATGATGGTGTTGTGAATGGTGGTGTTGGTGTTGGTGTTGGTTATGGTGGCCTTGGGGCTGAGCATGTTGGTCAAACATGACGAGCGGCCACTGGGCTGACATGTCGTGTGACCCATCCTGCAGAGACGCCACGGGATCCCGGGAGCCGGGTGCGCTCGCAGCTGTTGCTACGTCGAGACTGATGAGTGGAGCCGCGCTACCGAAGCTAGGACTCTGGGCAATGGCCGCTGTCCAGTCCTGCCATGTGTTGCCGCTGCGACTCCAGAAGAACTGGCTCGTGGCATCGACTGGTTGCGACTGTGGGGCAAACGCCAACATGTTGGCGTGAGTCTCACCAGTGACAGCTGCCGCGGCTGCTGCATGTTGCGCAGAGTTGGGGTAGAACATGGCGTCTGTGCCGTACGCTTGAGGCCCCATCTGCGGTCCCCGATTATGATCCCCATACCCCAGCCCAGAGTATGCTGCAGCGTGGCCGTTGAGGTCTGGGTGGGAGTAGTAGCTCCCATCAGGTTGAGCATCCTGCTGGGGTGGTAGCACTGACGCCGGCCCAGCAGGCCCAGCAGTTGACGGAGGTCGTGATGTCGGCTGTGGTGTTGCCTGATGTTGCTGTTGTTGAACGTGGGCCATGGTCTGGCCTTGCGTCCTAGGTGGGGCCTGTAATGTCGTGTGGTGACGGTGTTGCTGCTGCTGCTGCTGATCTTGATGTTGGTGTTGCTGCTGTTGCGCCTGTGCCTGTACCTGTGCCTGTGCCTGTGGATGTGGATGTGCCCGTCGCTGTTGCGGCTGTTGCTGTTGTGGTTGCTGCTGCTGGCGCAGTGTCACTGGCGGCGAGGGCCTCGTCGCGGATGTGTGGGCTTGCTGTGGGGGTGTCAGGCTCGCATTCGTATTGGGCGACGAGTTCTCTCTCTTCAATCGCACTGCTGGAGCCCGGGGCGGCGACGGAGAACGCTTGCGTGCCTGTCCCTGCTGCACCATATCACGCTCGATCCAGGCAATGGTATGGTCAACGATACGTCGAATCTCAACCTCTATCTGAGGTCCGGAGCCTATACACACAGTAAGACATGTTAGTGCGTTGATTCATTAATGGCTGGGCTGTCGAGAGCGGGTTACATACGCATTAGTTGGCTGGCTTCTTTAAGGACAGACATCCAATCTTCCATTTCGCGACGCAGGTCGGCCACTTGGGCCGGCGTCATCTGGAATCGCCGTTCCCAGTGTGCTACCAGCGTGGAGAATAAGGACATTGCATAAACGGCCATCTGCGTCCACGTCGTGTCGAGAGACTTGACGGAGATGACCTGCTGAACGATTTTCAGCAGTTCATGGGCCGTCTCTTCGCAGATCTTTGTGTTTTCAGCTATCATCTTCTTGTCGGTGGCTGGGTTGACCGAATTATGGCGGAGCCACAGGCGTGACTCGAGTCCAAACATCCTCATATACAGAGCGGCCAGGCCATTGTGCTCGTTCTGCTTGCTTGGCTGCAGGCTAGGGGGAAGTTCCCTCTCCCACTTTTGCAGCTGCGCCTCCAGAGCGTAGACTATCTTGGAATAGTTTTGTGTGTCTCTCCGGATACTGTAGATGTTGGAGTACATCTCCATCAGGATGGGCACAATCTTGAAGGTGGCCATACCGACATCCCACTCGCAGGGCATCTGGCGCGACCTGTCGATGCCATTCTCGGTGAGGAGCTCATCGTTGACGGGTTCGGGAAAGGGCACGTCGAATTCCTCGACGGTAATTGGCATGGGTCGTCCTCGGCGGCCAGTCACGGACACGTACATGGACAGTAGAACCCACCACGTTCTCTTGCGCATCTCGATGCCCAGGGTAGTGCCACTCTGCGGGATTCGAGGGGCGCGGTGAAGATTCAGTTCGAGGGCTCTTTGAAAAGCAAAGTTACAGATAAGGGCGCTACATCCCGGCTTAGGAAAAGCTCGGGTGTGACAGGCGATGAGAACTAGGGCCTGGACCGCAGGAAGTTCCTGTGATACCATCAGGTCGAAGAATTTACTCAGCGAGAAATGATAGTGCTTGTTGGAGAGGTCGTTGAGCTGGTCGCGCCTCTCGACTTCTTGCCAGTTGCGGACACCGTACTGATAGTAGATGATGGCAAAGACCATGTGCACATGAACAGTCTCGGGGACTGAAGGAGTAAAACCAGGTTCGTCGTATATCCTCTCAAGCTGTGTCATCGTGTCACCGTGTCAGCCACTAATCATGTAGTCGGCCTCTATATACGAAATACGCCAAGTATCAGGGCACTAGAAAGGGGGGAGGGGGGGGTGGGCTTACCAATTTCATAAATGTTGGCTGGTGTAACACGGGAATGTACGGCGACATGATGAGGAAGAACCATTGGGAGTAGGTAAATGCATCATTGCGCGAGGGGAGTTCGATATGGAGAGGAGGGTTAACTCCCATTGCCGATTGCATGAAGGCATGGACCGATTTATTGTAGAGGGGCGTCCTGATACCGGCGTCAGAGGGAGGCTCATCCATGTCGGGAGCCTCGAACGACGTTGTGTCGATGGTGGTGCCCATAATGGTGAGCTTTGTGCCGCGGATTGAGCTCAGCGGGCGACTATCCCAGCCAACGCCGAGGCTGGCGTCCTCCGGGCGCGGCTCGAGCTGCGACCGAGGAAAGTTGGGAGTAATGTAGGTCTGCCCTGCGGCAACAGTGGCAGGGGATATGGTGACGGGGTCGGTATGAGTACTGGCGGTGCTAGGTGCAGCTTGGCCCTTTATCTTGACGCTGCCGTATTGGGACCAAGCGTCGTCGGAAGAGCCGCTGTTGCCGTAAGGGTTGGACCCATCGAGGTTGGATCGCGGGGTCCAGGATTTGACGTCGACACCCTTGTTTTCCAGGAGCTTCTCAAGGTCGCGAATATGGTGAAGCATTTCGTTCTTTTCGCGCTCCAACTGCTGCAGGTAGCCTCTGCGCTCGGTACGGCCGGTAACACGATCTGTGACATAGCACTCGAGGTTGAGGTTGATGCAGTGCGAGCAGCCTTCTGGCAGTGCGTCGCATCGAATCTTGCGGACCTAATTTTTCTCATTGTTATCATCATAATTTTTTTTTTCGGGTTGCGTCAGTGGTGACGTGAGCCAGCATGTAAAGGACGGCAGCTACGGCAACGTGGTGGGAGGTGGATGGCAACGGGCGAGACGGGCGGTGGCAGGCTTACCTTGCAACGGTCGCAAGCCTGGCCGGTTCGTGTGTACGACTGTAAGCGGTTCTTGACGACGCTTGAGAAGTCTTCGGAACCGCGGTCGAGGCGCGGTAGCTTCATCTTGGAACTGGAGCCGGGGGCGGAGGCTTCGTCGTCGTCATTGCCATCGTCGGCAGCGCGCTTTGAATTGGCTACGCTGCCGGCGGCCTGTCGGGCAGGCATGGCGACTGCAACGACAGCACCACCGGGGCGCAAGACGAGATGGAGCGAGGGCGCAAGGTTCGGAGCAAGGCAGCAATCGGTTTAAGCGACGACAACGGCGGCGACGGCGGCTCGGAAAGGGAGACGAGGGGAGAAGTCGAGGTCGATGGCACTGGTAGTACCGGTAGGACAAGTAAGTGGCGTTGAGAAACGCGACGCTGACGGACTCTCCGAAGGGTGATTGGTTCGGAGGGGCGTGGGCGGGAGGAGGGATTTGTCTGCGTCGTAGAGATGAGTGTCTGGAGATGGTCCCGAGGAGAGTAAAAGGACAGCGATTAGACTCCCGCAGCGTCGAGGTCAATGTCGAGGTATCGTGGGCGCCGTGCGCGTGCAATGCCGGCTGCAGGTTGGCAAAGACATGCGCGATGGGGTGGAAAAGGTTGTGGCCAGTGGCAGACGGTTTAGGGAGGTCGCATCTAATGCTGATCTCCCCACAAGTGCCGCCGATTCTCTGTAATACGCAGTAGTACAGGTACAGGTAGTAGTAGCATCCGTAGTGCTACGAGTACACATACTCGGTATTACCACGCATAGTGTGCGAGTATTACGGGTGCTCCGTACGAGCATTAGTTTGTAGCAGTGCGAACACACGTCTCAGTGACGCCAAGACCCGAGGAACTCTGCTGGTGGCCTGAAATGGCAGAAATGGATGGATGGGGGTGAGCGTGTGAGGTCCGGCCCAGAAGTTGACTTGTGTTGCTGGGGGGTGGATGTGGTACAGGTGGGCCGTGGACCGTGGACCGTGGGCCGTGGATGGCGCTGCTGGGATGGGATTATGGATATTAGCGGAGCCGGGCAAAAGCGACGGATGGAGCGTGGAGCGTGGAGCATGGTGCGTTGCAGGGCCCGAGACCTCGAACGATTGGACAGACTTGACAGGTCTGGACCAGGGCACCCAGGGCACCCAGGGCGATGGACGGTGGTACTTGTACTGTCAGGTCAGGGCTGGCTGCGGTGGTGCTGTGGACACGGTCGGTAGGTCAAGATTGTGTGGTTGTGTGGTCTCGTACGAATCGTCGTTATTTTGCCATGGATCGATAATGTATTAATGGATGAGAGAGGAGACGGAAACACAGCAATTCGGCGGATGGGAGAGCAAGAGCGCGCGCGAGAGATAGAGAAGAAAGCGTCGCCGAAGGAAGGAGCACCTAAATTACGGCTACGGGCAGGAGCGCTGGAGGTTATTCGTTCTTTCCTTTTCCATGGAACGGTGAGATACGTGCATGTGGCTAATATCAACCAGTATGCAGCTGTTTCCATTGTTCTCTCGTTTTTTCCCTCTTCTCTTCTTTTCTTCTTCTCCCAGCGTGTTTTGCAGGCCACCAGACACTTAATACTGGGCTAATACCGGCCACGGACTAGCCCCAGCTGGCAACTACCAATGGCCCCAGCTGCTAAGGCAGTGGATCTCGGTTTCTTTGGCGGCTTCAGTGGGCTGTGCGGGTCCCCAGACTTTGCACTACGAGAATTCAGTCTACCAGTAATATACGGAGTACTCGTGGCCTAGAGTCGTTAGTAGTACGAGACATGTACTACCTGTACTCGTACTACTGTGTGCTATTACTCGACGACTCGTACTCCGTACATGGGTTAAATTTATTCTCGTACGAGTGTTTGTACGAGTATTATTACATTACTATAGGTAGCGTATTTGTCTAGCAGCCGTGACACTCGTCTGATAGTATTAACGATTACCTCCTAACGGTCCTATCCTGTATCCATTGGTACTCGTAGGCAAATAGTGTCTGGTCTCCTCGCGCAATACCACATGCAGTATGTTAGCAGAGTATCACTACTACTGCTGCAGTAGGTGCGAGGGTGTGATTGACCAACTGGCAACGCTAAATGCTAATGAAATCAAGTGTGGCTCGTGCTCCATCAATCCACGGCAGTCGCGACTTGTCTTAGATGCCGCCTGCACTTGCCCTCTGGCCCTCTCTGCGCCTGCCTTGGTTTTCCGCGCATGGCCCTGCCGCGTTTATAACGACGACTGTTTCAGTCGCCAATCAACCCCAGACCAGATCCTTGAAGAGCAGCGATACGAGTACGAAAATACAGGTAATAATACATGTACGAGTAGGCTGTAATTATGTAGGCTGCTATGCTTACAGGCTTACTCGCACGTCCAGCGTATGGAGTATTACAGGTACTCGTACGGAGTACATAGTGGTGGGATGGAGTATTACTCGTAGTATTAATATGGAAGTTAATATAACCCTTGGACCATGTGCCAAACCTGTTCGTTTTGGCCTTAGCATCCAAGCATTAAGAGCTAAGAACCACGCGCGCAGTATTAATTGCGTTGTTAAGAACCGATTGCGCCGTTTACGACGTATATCTAATATCGTTATTACAATACACCTCGAAGTTTTCCCGAGCCACACGTGCTGTAAGCCTGTATTGACCTAGACAGAACTCTCACGCTCTCCAATTGATTCTCTTCCCCTACTGCGTACTCCGTACAGAGACTACTGAGTGCGACCAAATGACAGAATACGAGTGCTCACTTTCTGTCACTCTCCCACTCATCAGTACAAGAACAAGTATTTCGTAGCAGGTGGTGAGTTGGTGTGTGGGCCCTTCTCACTCGCCGCCCCTCCTTCAACCCCTGTCTCCTCCCCTCCCTCCCGGAATGGCAGGGCCACGAGTCCCACCTCGTCAAGATCTATCACTTTTGTCCGCCCGCTGCAGTTTTGTCGTCTTTTAGGCTTGTCAGGAGTGGCTAGATGTGATGGGGCGGTTTGCATGGGCCCAGGGGAGGGGGGGCAGGGCATATGCTGGCGTGCTGCCAATGCATGCATCAGCATCATGCTGCTTGGCCTGCTGGGTCTCCGACTGCGACGTACCCGTACAGGTAAGTACTCGTACTACTACATGGATAATACTTGCTGCGGGCGAATGTCATACTGCGTAATACAGCGTGTTGAGTACTCGATGCCTCGTAACACTCGACGCCGCTCGTGCGCTATTGTCTGTCTTAATCAAAGACGCCATTGCACTGACAATGCCTGACCCCAGTTGCTATCTAATACATCCCCAGCCTGCAGTGCACTGTGCCAGTAACACAATGCACAAGTCCATATTACTCCATACTCGTACGTCGTACGCAGTACTAGTACGTTTAATGTTGTATTGCTTGTGCAGCTTAATACCGACAAGTCACCGACTGACCGTACTGCGACACCGAATCTACGAGCGCAGATGCTAGGTATTGATGGCTAGTCACTATCATTCGGGTGTCGAGCGTCAAGCGTCAAGCGTCGAGTGCGTATTACGACGACCCTCAGCGACTCAACAACATGGTCGGCAGGGATGAATGCCGTAGAGGCTTGGCCCTTGCACCGGCCCCAGCTGGCACCGGCCCGACATGACAATCCAAAAGGCAAAGACCCAAAGAATGAAGGCTTGGATGAGTGGGAAAATGAGCGGTAATATCAACGGATTTACGGACTTAGTAATAAGGCAATTTGAACAAGACCGTCAAGACGACAATCATGATTCTTGGCTCTTTTCTGCCAAGTCATTTGCTAATATCGCGTGTATCGCAGTATTATCAATAATAGGCTGTAGCTGGCTGACCCTCTCGTACTTGGAATCCATATTACGAGTACTAGCACTACGAGTGTACTACTCGTAGTAACTACCCGCGGCCCTACATACTCTGTTCGTCGTAGTAGCAGATAATAACACTGGTTATGTTAGGTGTTAATAACTACATGTAATCGGCTGTTCTGGTACCCATTGGGCTGCGTCCATGTCTCTGGCGCCCGGGCTTTGAATTAAGCCACTAATACAAATGTACGCCCGTTCCGCACACCGTAGTACAGATACACCCTACGAGTGAAAGTAATACGTACTCGTAGTACTCCGTACTCCGTAGACAGATAACAATTAACCAGCGAGCCTGGAGTCTGGACCCATGTTTTCTCAGACCTTTGTCGCATCCCCTCAGCCCTAGAATTGGCTGTCGTGACTTATTAGTCCAGTGTTATTGTCGTTTTGCAAGAGCAGACGCTTTCTCTATTACTGCTACTCCGTACACTACGCTATTAACCCCGTGCTATCTGCAACCGAGAAACACACAGGCCATGTATTGACCATCTGACCAAGCGCTCGTGCGTGCGCGAGTATCTGCATCGTTTGAATACCTGACTCCTACAAGTACGACTACTCGTACTCGTGCAGACCTACTCCACCTCGTCGAGCTTGGCATTGATGGCAGTCATGTTGCCCATCCCATCCCGAGTCTAGCACTACGGCAAAACAATTCGAGTATTAGATGGTGGCGTCGACGCCATCGATTGACGAGCCTTGTTGGCCCGTGTGCGTTCAATGCATTCATTGGTCCCTTGTCCATATATACAACACGGATAGGTACAGGTACTGCCCGTACGCTGTGCTCGTAGCGCCCCCTCCCCCCTCCCTCTCTCTCCTCGTACGCAAAGGATGCGATACCGAAGCGGCGAAGCGATACAGGTGCTGAAGCCTCCTTCCCACCCCCGTCCATGTCCCGAGTGCCGGAGAAAGGGGAGGGGGGTGCGTGCCGCGTGCCTGTGTTGGTGTTGGTTCGGAGACAGATAGAGTGGCCCCTGCCCGTGTGGCTGTTGTTGCTTGTTGGCAGCTCCCATCGGCCGTGCCAAATGCAGTGCTACAGAACTGCCGGATCGACGCTCCTTCCTTCCTGCTGGAACCAACGTGCATGCGCGCGCAAGCTTCAGTCGCCCTCAGCAGGTTAACTGACAACCCGACCAGCAGGTTTTCAGGGGGAAGGAGGAGGCCAATGCGGTGCAGAAGCCATGTTTTCTTACTTCTTCGCTCGTGTGAGAGAATCCCGACAAACGGGGCTCGAAGACGCATGCTTCGTACAATTATGAGCACCGTGATGGTCATCGATGGGTGGCCCGTGGCCCTATTATTAGCCTGTACCTGTAAACACACATGTACTCGTAATGGAGAGATATGCAATTAACACTCCGCAATAAAATACTCCGTGCGAAATGTTCAATGCCTATCTCTCCCCGTACTCATCTCCTAAGGGACTATTTAAAGATCACCCAAAATGAGTTCACCTTTTTACGTCGTACTCACTTAGAGTAGATGAGAGTACTCGGGGAAGATCCGATATACCATTGGTTGGCACCGGCCCATGCTCCGACAGCCTACGGAGCCACAAGCTCATATAGTACTCATACATTGTAGAATCATCATGCTTTGGTGATTTCTTCTTCTTCTTTTTCCCTTTAAAAAACACCTAAAAGAGACATTGTCTGGTCTGGTCAATGCCGATGAAGAAAAAAAATGCGTGGTTTGCTGTTCCCAGTCTCCTAACGATTAGTATTGCTTGTGCACAGTATTGTGTTCATAATGAACTGTATATTAGCACTATGGAGGGCGGATTATAGTTACCCTATACTGAAGCCTCGATCGGAACCAGAGAATTGCCCCTCCTTCCATCATCGTCACCACCGTTGCCCCTCCATATCGTGCACATTCAATATTTTCTTCACATACCACTGTCGCATACAACCGCGCCATAGCCCGTGCATGCTTGAATATCGTCACGTATTTAAAGCACCCAATTTTGAACATCTTGTTCCTCTCATTTTCGAGCACAATGTCCCTCGAGACGGTGGTTCTTGACCACCTCCCTACAAACTACGCCGTGCATCTTGCCCTGTTCAAAGACGTGCGCAACGCCGCGTTTCTCCACAGCCAACTGCTCGCACGCAATTCCGATTTTGAATATGGCCTCGTGGATGCTTCAGTTGTATGTTCCATTTATTCTTCCAGCGGCGACTGGCGCCCTCTTTCACTTGTGCGATAATGCTATACATGCTAACATAAAAAGATTGTCTCGCGGCAACACCTGCTGTCCGCCGTCTTCAAGGCCATCACCTCAAGCACCACAGACACCCTCAAGACGCCAAACGTTCACTCGGAGATTGTTGCGTCGCTGAGCCCGTCCAACAATGTACGCACATATTCCTCTCAATACCTATTATAAAACAGCCATCCATGTGCTCACCATCATCCTAGATTGCGGAAGCGTACCGTCGGTTTGGCATTTCACCCAACACTAAAGACCTGCTAGTAGTCAAGGTCATCAAAGACGACAGCCTCTCTGCCGAGCAAATCTCTTCTCACTTAACTTCCAATGTTGAAGGCGAATGGATTCCCGCTACCAATGACGGCATTGCCGCCGTCACTGACGTGGCCAAGGTTTCAAAATACTACAAGCTCAATGGCCTCAACTGGATGAACGCCGTCAAGGATAAAGGGGTCAAGAATAAAGAGATGGAGATGCTCGTACTTGGGAGCATGGCTCTTCGCGGAGTATAAAACGATGTTTTCCCATGACGAATGCTATTCTACCTACTATCGATCACTTCATAATTTACGCGGAGCATATAATCAATAAGTCACTATGACATATTTGTGAGTGTTTTTATATCTTATTTATATTTATCAACTCGACGATAAAATCATATGTCTCATAATAACGATTTAATATGCAGCAAAAGGAAGAAAACGCTCGCTAAGAAATCAACAAAGAAAAAAGAAGCCAAATACTTCACGCCAGGATCATCATAGAATCATGTCAACACCACGCGAAAGGAATTAGGCCAACTTGAATGAAGCCTTGATGCGGCGGATCATCTCCCCCCAAAGGGCGTCGCGGCTGGTGCGGGTACGACCAACGGCATCCTTGTTCTCATAAGCGCGGCGGAGAAGGTACTTCATGCACTCGCCTGTGGTTCCCCAGACCATGTACTTGTAGGCGGGCAGAGGGGCGAGGTTGGCAGAGGCAGAGGGGGCAGCAGCAGGGTCCGACAGCTTCTGGCGCTGGGTGCTAGCCTCGACGAGCTCGCAGCTGACGTCGTCGGCCATTCCCTGAAGCTGGGCAAAGGAGATGGGGGAGCGGGCAGCTCCGGCATCGCAGATGGCACGAGCACGGCGAACCGACTCGCCGTTGTGGGTGGCCAGGACGATGCTGGAAGGGGGGAAGTCACCCTCACCCTCGAGGGTGGCGTTCCACTGGCGGGTCAGGACACTGGCGGCGATACCGTCATAGCAGGCGTCCGTCTCCTCCTTGGTGGCGTGGAAGCATTCGCGGGGATCCGAGTTGATGTAGGCTCCACGGACGAGCTTGACACCAAGGCTGAAGCCCTCGTCGCGGGCCACCTTGAGGTGGTCATAGACAACGCGGGGGGTGCACTTCTTGTATGCCTGGTAGGTACCGAAGACGACGGCGTTTTCCTTGTTGTACTTGCGAGCGAATTGCATGGTCCAGTCGTCGATGCCGTCCTGGAGAGCGTCCTGCTCGGCATCAAACAGAAGGCGGATGCCCCTCTCGGAGGCAACCTGGCAGATGGAGTCGGTGGCCTTGTACAGGTACTCGGAGCAGGGCAGGCGCTTGGAAAGCTGGTAGAGGGCAACGGAGCCGGCACCAGTGAACTTGAGGGCAACAAAGTCTCCGGGCTGGGCGAGGCGGACCGTCTCGCGGACACCCTCAGCCCAGGGCTCAATCTCGTCGCGGATGACCTGGGCGTTCTCCTCAAAGGACTGGCCGGCAGCCAGGGCCTGGGCCTGAGCCTCGGGGAGGACAACCTCCTTGGCGTATCCGAGGATGACACCGTTGAAACCAATAGCCTTGAGACTCTCCATGGAGCCGCGGACCTCAGCCGGGTTCTCACCAGCGCAGAACTGGGCATAAAAGGTCTTCTTGAGAGCGAAGCGGAGGAGGGGGTTGGTGTCGGCGTTGAAGAGGCGGTTATGGGTGCTGGCGAGGAAGTCCATGATGCGCAGGGAGGGGGTAAGAAGAAGGGGTGAAGACGCAACAGCAGTGGTGCCGAGCGACCGGATGATCATGGTCAGGGGAAGGACCGAGAGGGGAGCGCGGGTGGGCTCGGTAACCAGCGGGGGGGTCACGGCCCCCGAGTTCTCGGCCAGAGTGGAAGTGCGCTTCTCAGAAGAGTGGATGAGACGGCGACGGGGAGCCATGGGGTTACGCACGCGGCAGCCCAGAGCCACAGCGGCCGCCGCCAGAGGGGCAGCAGCACCGCATGATGGAGCACCGGCAAAGTGAGACGAAGAGCGCAGGCTCCGTCCAGCGAAGGTGCTGGGCATTGTATATCGATTTGATATTCTGCGGGGTCTATCGGGGGAGATAAGGATAAGAGTTGTATCTGGATGGGTTGTTGAAAGACACGAGAGACCGCGACGATGGAAGGAGTTCTCAAGTTGCTCTTGCACACAAAACTTGAAACAGAAAATTTGAGAAGAAAAGTATTAAAGATGAGTCGAGTTTGTGAGATGAAGAGAGACTCGTGATGATTGTTAATAAGTGAAGGGTGGGAGAGAGAAAAAAGTGTGTGGTGTCGAGAGGGAGGGGGACTTATACGATTAATGTGTGGTGGCGGCGGGCTCGGACACCGGCGGCGACGAGCGAGCAGTGAAAGCTAGAGAGCAAGTGTTATCTCCAACCATCCATGAGACGACAGTGGCCAGGACCTTAGACGCGCGGGTCAGATGGGGATCCATCCATCCCAATTCTCCGTGTGTATGCGTGTTAGTCTATGTGCAAGCCAGCCAGACAGACCCATCCGTTCTAGGCAGGCCAAGCACCCCGGCACCCGGGTCCGTTGTTGGCCGATTTGGGCCGTCGTGTGCTCGCCCTCTATCTCCAATCTCTTGTGGTCCCCCTTTGGTGCTACTACTACTTTTGTGTGTGGCATGACCATTGTACGGGCCCAGATTTGTCAATGGTAGACCCCATTATCAGTCCAGCGCGGTCTGATGCGGCTCGGAAGCACAAGTCTAACCCAAAACTCACTCCGGGGGATCCTTATCAGGCGTCACGTGTGGCACCCACTTACAAGCAGAGCCGAATGTAGCCGTGTGCAGCTCTGGTCCGTAATCGGCGCCGCACCGCTTGGGCCACAATTATTGTTCTCTCCATCTTCTTTATTGAGCCTCAAAATGCCGAGCATTACATTACGTCTTGGCTTTTGGCTGTCAGTGAACAAGCAGAGTGTCTACTTGTTTTGGTTTTTTGCCTCCTCCATGATAGTGTTTAGATTTGATCGAGAAGATTGTATCGTATCGTCATAATATTTTCCTTTTATTATTCAATCTTTGCGACGATCTAGATAAGAAAAGAAAGAAAAGAAGACCCCGCTCAACCAACGAGGAATGCAGAACCAGAAACCCTATGAAGTGGCGGCTAGTCAGTATCATTGTTGTGTAGCCACACTTTCTCGGTTTTCCTTCTTCTATCCCCACCTGACACCCTTCTCTGCCCACTTCTTCCCTCCGTTGTCGTCTACCTGCACTCCGTACAGACTAATACACACCAAAAAATAAAAGAGGCAATGGCCAGCATGCCCGACGACACCCGGCCCCCAGTAGCTTAGTGCAGGGGCCAGTGGCTTTATTGGGTGGCTATTTCGTAATGGGAATTCCAAACATGGATATATTGAGGCGAGCCGCGCAGTATTACGGAACTGCCAATGCTAACAACGATAGATAAAAAGTACTCGTACATGTAATTCTAACGACACACATCGAAATTCCAGCAAATCAGTCATCTCCCTTAACTAGAGTCTCGCCAACAGACACAGATATATTGCCATGCCCATTTTTTGCGGGGGCAGCCTCAAAGCCGGGGCCTGAGTCTGCTGCTGATGGCCCCCGCCTCCTCCGAAAAAATTCAATGTACCCGACTGGTCTGCCCTGGGCTAGGCCGAGTATATCCTGCACACCTCCATACAAGAGGCCAAATAGGAAACCTGAGCGTGCCGTCCGAGCTGCTGTCGTTATCGGAAAGCGATCTAGGTAACGCAAAAGGCATGCAATAGTCAGCTCTCTGCATAAACGTCATCTGTTGCCACCAACCATACACACACGCACACACACACATAACATGGCGCACACACACACACACAATAATACAGTATATGAAGATGAGGACGAGAAGGGGGGAGGGAAAGGGTCCACAAGATCGAGGGCCGGAAAGACG
>FYEV01001771.1:0-19890 GCA_900188565.1 Geosmithia flava
TAGGCAGGCGAGAGAAAGCAAAGTACGTCGTACGAGAGAGTGAGTACTTCTCTCTCGGGCTTGGCTCCTAACTACTAAAAGAGGCGACAATCACTGCACACATCCGAATGTCTGGGACAGATGTGGTGCGGAGTAGGTAGGGCAGAGAGAGCCGAGGGGGGATGGGAGAGGGGGACAAAAAAAAATAAAGGTTGTGGTTGGGCTGGGACACGGCGGGGGTGTGGNAAAATAAAGGTTGTGGTTGGGCTGGGACACGGCGGGTGTGTGGTATGAAGGAAAGGGAGTAGGAGGATGAGGGAAAGAGGTCATTCATCAAAACGACAAAACACAAAAAAAAAGACAATGGTGGGAGACGACGAGAGATGACTTTGCCATTACTACTGTTGCCTTGTTTGTTTGTGTCTTGTCAAAGAAAAAAAAAAAGTCTTTCGGCCTTGTTCTTCCTATTACTACTTGACAAAGGAAGAAGAAAAAAGGAGAGAGGGCAGGAAAAAGAAAGGAAAAAATGCTACTACTATTACGACTACCCAATCCTCCCGGGTTTCCAACGTCGTGATCACGACGACCTAGAAGGGGGACGTTGCGATCGAGAGAGAGAGAGAGAGAGAGAGAGTTGGGCGAGAGTGCGGGTGTTAATTAGCGTCTTTTTTTAACCCTCTTTCTTTGCTTTTCCAGTTTTAGCCAGAGTGTACTCGTACACTTTGACCTCGTTTGTTTCTTTTCTTTTTCTGCTTTGTCGGCTTCGTCACCAGGATCGTCGTTTTCCGTCCAATATCTCATTTCCTGGCGCGCCCCGTTCATGCTCCTTGGTTGGCTCATTCCTTCCCGGCCGCTATGATCCCCGCGCGGCGCGGCGCGCGAGGCGGATACCCTCAATTTTTCCCATGTGTTTGCCTGTCCCCGTGATGAGAAGGGGGGGTAAGGTAGGGGACTCCTCCCTCTACAAACAAGCAGCTTGTAGGGGGGCCAAGTTACTGGTTTCAGGCCTGACCAAGCCTCCAGTTACATTGGCCGGGCGGCTCACGATGTTTGCCTTGCTTTGGTCCGCGTGGGCTACCATTTCAGATTGAGACGGTCGAGAACCAAGGTCCGTCTGCCACCCGAAGGGGAGGGGGACCTTTTTTTTTTTTTTGAGGCAAACACACTGATACACTTATCTACCGGTACGTTGTTCCATATTGCTTTTTCCTTTTTCCTTTTTTTTCTTCTTTTCGCATCATTTCCTTGGAATGACGCATCCTCAAACTCCACTAGTAGCCCACAATCTCAAAAGAGGGAAGGAGCGACCAACCTCCACGAGTTTGCCCCCCTCACTCTTTCTCACGTGCCACTTCCATCGTGGCTGGCTGGGTCGTTCTTTCCCACTACAGTAGTGAATCTTCATGGGAATCGTCATTTGTTTCTCTATCCCACGTTATAAACATGGACAAAAAAAAAAGAACACTTGGGCATACTTCATAATGCATCGGAACACTAATTAGGCAAGATGCTACTGTCCGGATAGTAGGGACGGGTATTGCAGGTATTCTACTCGTACCCTGTTGGCTGTTGGCTGATAATAATACGGATACATGGACCAACCCCGTCATCACACATTCAGGTTACAGGCTTACACAGCACAAGCTTGACCGCCTCCACACCCCCCTCCTTCGCAAAGCTAAAATGGTGGACAAATTCCCGCCTCCACTTGCCGTGTTGGCGCGGTTTGCCAAGGTCCAATCACAGCATGCCATCTCCTCAAGTCCTCGGATCGGCGCGTGTGATGGAGCGAGTCCCGTGCCCAAAAAAGGGCCACTAAGCCAGAGTACATGGCCTACGGAGTACGAGTAATGGAGGGTAGCCCCATCCCAGAGAAAGGGCCCCAGGGAGCTCGCAAATCCCTCCTCCCAAGAGTGCCCAGAGTACTCCGTAATACTCGTACAGGTAAATCGCCCGCGCGCCATGCCTTCCGCCTTGCCTTCCGCACTTCCTACCCATGTCGACTCAGATCCATAGTAGCAGTATTATTATCTCCCATCACGCCGACCCCTACCGTTACGGCGCATTATTTACGCCGTCCCTCGTACCCGCGTAGCAATTACTACCCGGGGTGGTAGTAGGATGTACAAGGTAATATTGGGTGTTGCTCGTACTCTCCAGGTTGTAATACTTTGTACTGCGTGATATCAATCTACAACATTGAAGACACACACACACGCACACACACACGAGTCGTACCTACTTCGCTACCACTCTGTACGAGTAATGGGTGGCTGTTTCTCATCACCTTTTTATGGAGTATTACGAGTAATAATACCTGTTGATGACGGTAGTATAAGTGATGAGAGAGAAAGAAAACAAGGCATCGCTTCGGTATTAGCCGCCGGCGTTTGTGTCGGCCATCATCACTAATGCTCAGTCATTATGACCAGTATCACGATGCACTCAAAGCACCACTGTGCATTCACATCGTCCATGACCGTTTTTTTTTTCAACGTCATGTGCTAAGACCCGTTGCCACGAGTACGGGTAATCGATCGATCTTGGTCCAAAGAAAAAAATTCAGGCTAAGCAACAGTACGTACTATTTCGACACAGACCGTTATAAAGCACGACGAACGACAGCGGGATCCCATCTTGGCGTCGAGCTGGAACTCCCTTCCACCTTCGACCACCTGGTCCATCGTTGGTAGTACGGATGCATCACACCACTTGTATTAAGTTCATACTTGCGCGCACTCGTGGAGATGAGTTCATTACTGATACGACGTACGGATACTACCAGTGCTCGTACAGATTACTTGACACAAGTACGAGTACCAAACCATCAGTCACTGGTACCAACAGTACCCATCTCGGAAGACCTACCCGTCGTCGAGGCACAAAGAAACAGGAGTAATCATACTTGTCGCTACGACGTATTCATACCTCGACGGGATGTACGAGTACGTCGTAGCTTTGTAGACCTTGAGCAGGAGGAGTGGGCGATGCAATGGGAGGGAGTGTAGTGTATTACTAAGTAATCATTATTACCTGAGAGAGAGGAGAACAGGCAATGCTGCTGCTGCAAGTGTGCAGTACTACAGGTGAAAAAGGGTACGGAGGAAGTGGGCCGATTTGCTGTTGTCTCCTCTCAGTCCTCTGCAACCTGCCTTGTTGTCTCTTTCCTCATCCACCAACATACGGAGTGCTCGTACAGCTTGTTTTCTCTTTCCCACCTTGACAGAATCCCCAATCATACGGCTCTGACCCGGTATCCCCTTCCCTCCCTCCCACCCCCAGCTCGGTGCAAGTGGTGATGAGCTGTGACCAGTCTTCTATTCTGGCGCCGTGTCTTGCCTCCACGACCTAGAATTCGACAAAAGGGAAAATAGTATGCTCCAATAAGGCGGGAGGGGAATAATACTCGCGTGTTGTCTTCAATGCTAGCTGTGAAAGAGAGGGAGCGAGAGAAAGAAAAATAAGAGAGACAAAGAGACTTTTTGCTCCTCTATTTTCCTCCTCGCTCTTGCCTTTTTTTTTTTATGCCTTTTGCTACGAGTGAGCTTTGGAGCCTTTTTGAACTCCTCTCTCTCTGCCTGCTTTTTCTCTCTTCGTTCTCTCTCTCTCCTTTTTATTCTTTTTATTAATTCATCGCCCCTCTCCTCTCCCGCTCATCACACTCTTGATAGTGAGTTACCCTAGCCGGATTCACCTCCGATCTTGGGCAACCAATCCTTTCTCCCTCCCCCCTTCCCCTCTTGGTCCCCTTCTCCCAATCATCCCCCCTCCCCACCTCCACAATCTTCGGCGACCTTTTTTTTTCTTCCCTTTCTGCAGAAGAATTTGACCCAGGCACGAGAGAGAAGGAAGTCACACGACGGCAATTTGCATGACGGATTAATATTACCTACATTTTACCGGTCGCCTTGTCCAAAAGGGAGAAATTCTTCTTTTTTTTTCTTTTATTTTACCGGATCGTCCACGCATACGCAGGGTTGTTTTGAAGGGAAAAAAGGGCAAAGAAAAAAAAGTGGTTTGACACTTTCTTATTATTACGTCGTAACCAGTACGAGGGACTCAACTCATCAACTCGCCCAACGAGTTACGCTACCGGTTTTCAGCCACCAAAACCTGGCTGACACCAAAACGAAAAAAAACCCACATCACGCACCCGCATCGCGCCGTCCCGCCTCCGCCTTCAACGTGTCGCTAGTCTGGCCTTCAGGCTCACCCTAGACTTTACACCATCAAAACCCTACTAGGATACGCTACTACTCTTCCGCTCCGTCGCCGCGCCCATCGCCGCACTATCAACTCACACGTGGTCCGTCCGCCCTCCACACCTTCCCGGACCCACCCCGAGCCTTCTTTCAACGTCAATCCATCACTGCATCTACGGACTGGATGGTGAGTTGAAGGCTGTAGTAGCCTTTGTGTTGTGTGTCCGCGGTGCAGCGTCGCGCCTGTTAGACATTGGGTCTTGGTGGTGGCCAGGGCTGCTAAGAAGTCGCCGCAAACTGTGCGACTGGAGTGCTTCTAGGCCCTCGCAGCCCATGCCGTGCCGGCCTGGTATCATTGTCGGAGTGGTGTGATCTGTAGTCGTTGCTGCCCCTGAGATTGGAATATCTGGGGTCGTCATTGCTATATCCAAAAACGTCCTTTTGACAAGGCGCTTCTATTTTCTCTTCTTTTTTTCATCCCTCTCATTTCCCTTTTTTCTTTCTCCCGTCTCCCTTCTTTCTCCTTTTTATTAGTATCATCATGTCTATGCCCTCTCCAATGCACATATTTGAGAGCGGTCTTCACACCCAGGCTCCTTGTCCTCCCAATGAGAACTTGGACGCCTTGATCCGGCAGAAGCTACAGATCTCTTATGAAATGGCCATGTCTTCGGAAGCAGGATCCCCGGTATCTCTTCAGGGTCCGGACACCAACTCTGTCCTTAATGGCATGGGGGAATATCTGGTGCGAACCGCGTCCGTCTGGGCCAAGCTCACCGAGAACCTGGCCGCCGGCGAGCACATCGGACAGGCAGCCCGTGATGCGCACATGAGAGCAGCTCAGGACACACGGTTCTCTGATACGTCGAGCATTGCAGCTCTTGACGTTGATCTCGCGAAACTCCGGTAACGCCAACCCACACAACCCCCCTCCCCACCCCTGATTTCGAGAAGAACGAAAGAGAGAAACACCTCAAAATTCGCCCGCGTATTCGATCCCGTATAAATCTACCGAGCACACGACTAACACGGCTGTTGCTTTTCTTTTTTTGCAACGCTCGCCACATCGCAGAAAAATACAGAATTTGACTGCTCAGTACTCGCGCGACGTCCAGGCCATATGGCACCCAGAAGTGCCGGACCACGACACCTCGATGGAGTCATACGCAGCAGCCGTGTCTCCGTTCCACGAGATGAGGCCCCTCTCCATCCAGCACAGCTTCCAGCACTCGATGATCACCAATGGCGACAACAGGCCCCCCAGGCCGTGGTGCAGTATCCCGACGGCCATGACTGGGGTGGAGCACGGCGGTGGCGCCGGCACCATTGACGACGACTCGGGCTCCGACGGCAGCGACGACGAGGACGACGAGCTCTTCCAGGGCCTCAACCTAGACAGCCTCAAGAGCAGGGGCAAAGGGCAGCACTACTGTCCCAAGATGCACGCCTGCACCAAGGGAGGGGTGGATGACAATGGCAGGCTTGTTGCTTTTGTCAGAAACTCGGCCTATCTGTATGTTTCCGACCCCCTTGCTGGAGTTTGATCAAAATGCATGCCCAATCAGGGAAGAAAAGAGAAAATAAGGAGAGGAAGAAAAAAGAGGACAAAAACAAATCAAACATCTCAAGTTTCGTTTGTAATGCTAACTTTCTCGAAAAAGACAACATTGCAACAAACACCTGAAGCCTTGGCGATGCGATAAACCGTACTGCCCCAACCCACCCAAGAAGCGCAAGTTTGCCCGTCGAGATGGCCTAGAGAGACACCAAACGTCTGTGAGCCACAAGCCACCCGGCGCTAGAAGTCCCAAGATTGCAAAAGTACGAAAGGACCTAGTGTGAAATTATTTGATTCTTGTTGCTTTTCTCTTTTTTTTCTCTCTCTTTTTCGAATTGCACACACACTGCAGTCGCTGCGAGCATACACAAAACCAAGAGGACCTCGTCCTATTTCCAGGGGTGGTCGCCTACCCTAGAGGAGAGATGTCTACTGCTTTCAATTGCGATTCGCATCCGCCTTGCATACAACTTGAGCAGGTTTATAAAGGTCTTTTATGGCCTGGTATGTATGTTTTTCTGACATGGACACCCATTTTTTTGGATTGAAATCAACTACTGTGGCCACCTTACCCGGCGCACACTTACAATTACGCAACAACAATCACGAAGAGATTGGATGGATATTTTTGAGAGTAGTTGAACAAGGACCAGTATGGAGGATGAAGAATGAAAGGATAATTCCTACATGTAGAAATGGTTATCCCCCAAGACGGAAGCAATTCTTTGATGCGAACAAGTTTGATTTTTTGTATTCCTTTTTGTTTTCTCTTTTGGAATATTGAAGCATGAACGACAACACGGCTCCTTAAGATGGAAAAGTCGCATATGGCAAGTGCTATCTGCCAATGACTACAGACATTGCGAACGAGGATGGAACAAGCATGACTGAATAGTAGAGTACTAGCCTAAGCTTGTAGCAGTAATGATGGCCAATTCCACTCTTTGTCTCTTGTATGCATATGAGTGTTTTCAAATCCCAAGGTAGCATGTTCTCACTTGTTTCTCGGTGCAATGGCCGTTACATGTACTCGTACATGATCCTAACATGTAGTAGTGGTAGCAGTACTCTCTATTTGCTGTCACTACCTAGTCGTACTAGTACAAGTAGTACTCGTATATAGCAGTACTTGAGAAACCATGACTCGATGACTACATGTTTATCTTGAAATGCACACCCACGTTCCTCACCCGTGCTCGCCGTCCATCTACACAAATACATGTATGATACCAAAACACACACGCGCGTCTCCTCTGTTCATCCCACGACTTGGACGAATGACATGTAATAACGTCCAATTCGCGTACGGGTAAAGACGCAACCCCCGAGACAATTGTACAGTGCATATGTGGCTTTCATTTATGCTCTCTTTTCCCCCCAAACAACGTCCTCTCTCCTGAATAACGTGCTGTCTCTCCTTCTTTGTCCAACAAGCATGTACATCCAAATCATCGTATGTAGTCACCTTTGCGGGTTTTGCGACGGACACGGACGGAGATATCGCTCCGCCGCACCGTTGACCACACACACCTCCCCCACCGCCCCCAACCCCTAGCTTCAATGCCTGTCCTCCCGCCACCATACGTTGATCATATCAAAACTCGGGAACCTCGCCGACTTCATCAACTCATTATATGAGATCGTATTGAAACCTCCCCCCACCCGACGGAATACATGTACCTGTATATGTGAATTCTGATTACTACTCACACAAAGGTATTACAAACGCCTCAGCGTCAAAAAAACAAAACAAAACAAAACAAAAAAGAAGCTCGGCCCGGGCCTAGACGAATGACGGGTAGGCACGTCAGCCGCATCAAAGTACCTACAGGCAGCGAGTACCACACACATCGGGTACGTGCAATAAATACCATCAAGCCTTTGACCGCGAGACGCCGCCTTTTCTGCCTTGCATTGCGTGGGCGCGCGGCGCGGCGCGACGGGGGCGGCACCGACGGCGGCTGCCTTGACACACGCCCCTCCCCTAGTCTTCCGTGTCCCTTATTAGCCGGCGCTTCTACTTTTCTTTTTCTTTCTTTTTCCTTTGCCCGCCCGTTACACGTGTTGATCTTTTTCTGATATTGACGCTTACTCGTAACTTTACCCGGATAGTTGTTGTCCCCCCAAATGTGTGATGAACATGACGGGTAAAGTCGATGGGGAGGGAAGATGTGATGCTGCCATCCATCCCACTTGTGTCGTCCCCCCGAGTGAGAAGGAAGGGGAGACATCATCTCCATGACTCGAGAGACACGTGGGGGGTTTATTTTGCACATCTTTGTTTACGGCCGCGCTCCGTGTCCGTCCGCCTGCCCGCGCGCGCGCGCGTAAAGGTCCAAGTGTCTGTGCTGTCGTTGATCTCGGAAGAAGGAAAGAAGACAGTTTCCCGCGGTGAACAACATATGCTGGGTTGGGTTAGCCGGGTACCATGTGAGCAAACAAAAAAAGCAAGTATACTTGTCTGTGCGCACAAGGGAGGGGGGGGAGGGGTGGCTTATGCAGGGAATATATGATTTGAACATGTTTTCGCGAGAAGAGTTTACTCGCGTGTGTACGGTCAAGTATGATAGCAACATTCTATGCACTTTTGGAGAGAACAAGCCGAAAACAGAAAGGACACCGTAGATGGGAATGACATCTAGGACTCGAACATCATGACATCGGAAGTGGTCAGCTGGTGATATATTGACGTTTCGGTCCCTGCGAGGTGCCGTGGCACCAAACAAAGAGAGTCCTTTCACGGGGGGGGTGGGGGAGCCAAACATTCAGGTGTGCACCTGACGTGTATATATCATGACGAGAGAGGCTTTTTACCATTTCTTATGCGAAACCGGTGTGTATGGATGAAAAGCAAAAGGGAAAATGGCATTGATGACAAGGAGAAAAAGGAAAGAAAAAAGGGACTTTGAAAAGAAGTTGACGGCGATGGTTTGCATATGTGTGTGTGTGGCACGTATAAAATACCGAGTGACGTTGTGAATTATAAGCTAGTAGGTAGTACTAAACATGTATCAAGCATATATGCGTGTATAGTACTAGTGACCAAAAAAAGCAAACGACTCTTGTTCCAGGCAGCCGGGTCGCATTGCATATGCAACTTGTTTCTTTGCCCATGCGGAGTCAGGGAGGGGTGTGTGTGTGTGTGTGTGCTGACTCTGCCGTCGGCAAGAATATGAGGGGGGAGAAAAAAAAAAAAGAGGGAAAAGGGGGGGAGGAAGGGGGGAGGGAGGGGAAGAAGAGGCGTCAGATTCCCGGGCGACTGGTTTTGGTGCCGCGGGAGGAGAGTATTTGACCTGCACGCTTGTGTAGGGAGGACAGTACGAGCACTTGGTAGTTTGTAGGTAATACATGTACGAGTAGGGGAGGTGAGGTCGGCTCGTACTTTTTTCTTCTTCTTCTTTTCTTTTTCTTTCGGCTTGTGTGCTTGTGTGCTTTTGTGTTTGATGGGACGGAAGCGGGTGGCTTAAAGCGGTTGGGAATATTTGTAGTGTGTATTATCGTTTTGGTCCATCTAGGATAGGTCTGGACGTATGGGGGACGATGACAAAAGGAAAGAAGGACAAGAAAAAGAAAAGAAAGGGAAAAAAGAAGAAGAAGAAGACGAAGAAGGAGGGGAAAAGGGAAAGGGAAAGGGAAATCCCAACATGGCCTGTCCTTGTCTGCTGGATCTCGGTAATGGCTTGTCAAATACGCCGTAATGGAGTGCCAAATCGTACATTTTAATTTTCCTGCTTTGCTCGTTGCTTATAGATACATGTATTTTTTGAATCTAGCACGTTGCGAGCACATACATATGTTGCTAATGCATACATACATACCTGTATGTCGACATATACCCACACTTGGTTGCTACTACTAACAGTACTACGGAGTACTTATTACTTTGGTACGAGTAGTAGCGACAATGGCCCTATCAATGCGTACATGTATGTATGTTCAATACTATTACAGAGTACAGATATATCTGTGCGGAATAAAAGTCATGATAGCATCTGTCAGGTTATATACAGTCGAGTAGGCTATATTGCCAAAAGGGGAAAGGGGAATGTGCGATCACCATGTCCACACGCACACACCCACGCAAAAGAATGCCATGTTGTCTCCTCAGAGTAATACTCTCCTCCGAGTACTCTGGTACACATGATGGGCACAGACGTGTGTTCCTGGCTCGAGCCTTCACCGGTTACATGCACGTATGCGTCTTGCGGATCGGTGAGCGGGAGACATGTTTCCGACTAAGAAAAGAAAAGAAAAGAAAAAACAGCATCGTGGACGAAACATGATTGAGAGATGAGGAGAAGGGGTGGGGTAGGTGAGAGAGAGAGGGGGGGTGTGATGATAGTCGCCTCTCCCCCACGAGGAGGGAGGGGGGGGGGGGGGGGGGATACACGTAGCAATGAGGCGGAAGTACATCTAAAGAGCAGCAGTAACTGTTGTAGGTACATACAATGCCTGGTATTATCACTGCAAGCACAGGTACTACTACTGCTACTACTACGACGGGAGTTGCCTCGTCTCTCTCTTTGAGGGAAAAAGTATTTCAAAGAGACAACAGGACGACGTAGGCAGGTGAGATGTCGTTGTTGACATTCACACGTACGAGGAGGGTAAGCCTACGGACCAGCAGTAGTAGTACTCGTACTACGTAATACATGATGTATTCACCCGATATTCACCTTGTGCAACACAAACAATATGGATGAAAAAGACTGGAGTCGGCCAGTGCCGGGGGTAGGGGAAGGGGGAAGGGGGGGGTGTGGAGAGAGAAAAGAAGAAGGAGAAGAAGAAGAAGAAGAAGAAGAGAAGGAGGGGGTGCGAGATGGAGGTGAGAGGTGAGAGGATTGGATTGGGAGTCAGTCCTTCTGTTCTTGTGACGGGCAACATACACACGTATCGGTAAATTGAAGCGCCCGACTGGGGTATGTACATGTAATTGCGTATGATTGGGCACCCATTCACTGGTTGGCATGATGGTCAATGTATGTTGGTGTCAAAAAATTCATGGGTAGTAGTAGTAGTAGTATCCGTTTTTTCTTCTTCTTCTTTTCTCTCTCTCTCTCTCTATTTCTTATTTGGAAAATAGCCCCGTCCGTGTACTTCTAAGAAAAAGAAAAAGAAAAAAAGCAAAGAGAGAAAGAGAAAAAAAAAAGTACTATATGAATATGATGATATGGTTGGTGGACCGGAACTAGATCCAGATCTACCAACTTACTCATGAATCGAGGAGGGGGGAGGGGCTGAAAGAAGGGGGGGCAATAATGAAATGATTACTCTATAAAAGGGGAGAAAAGAGACATGGGAAAGAGAAAAGGAGGAGGAGGAGGGGGGGGAAACATGTAAAATGTAAAATGTAAAATGGTCCTAAACTGATGACCCCTGGTCGAGTAATATGTTATACGTGATATAGTACGAGTAACTCTATACAAGTACAAGAGAGAGATGTGTTTACGAGCAGAGACTGGAGGTATCACGTCACTTTGTTGACAGGTGGGATGAACCAAGTACTTGTCTCACGTAGTACTCCGTACGCGACGTTAGTAGGTTGGTTGGTTGTTACAGGCATTGACGGTACATTACCTGTGTGCAATTCTTCCATCCAAGACGAGTACCAAATGGTATTGGAATACATGTAGTACTACTAGTATGTAGTACAATCACTACAATGTACGAGTATATTGTTGACCCCTTGAATCCAAAGGATCTAGACCATGTAGAGTAACATAATGGCAAACAAAAAGAAGAAAGAAAATAACACCGCCACCTACCTTGTACGACTTCTCTTCTCCTTTGACAACCCTTGAAGACACAATGTGCACGTGTCTTGTCGATGGTGCGGGCAAGAGGGGCTCTCTTCCCCCCTCCCCCCCCTCCATCCGTTTGTTTCTTCCCAAGGAAGATCCACTTGGGAGGGGGAAGTCCGAAAGGAAACAAAGTGACAGGGATGTTATTGTACGACGATGCATGGTGTAGCTGTACTAGTACGAGACTCGTAGTTGCAGTTGTATGTAGTAGCATGCGAAGTAGTCGGAGGCAGATATGTCGCGAATAATGACACGCGAGTTGGATACTCGCCTAATACCTCAGGTAGTATGAGGTCAAGTCGTACAAAGAGGAGAGAGGAGATGTCAAAGAAATAATTACGGGGACATGATTGAGGGGCCGAACAGTACATGTACATACTCCGTACATCAATACTACTACTAGTACTCCGTACTCCGTAGTAGTACATGACACTTCTCAGCTCCGTACCTCAACTCCGTAGTATTCTCCGTAGTAGGACCAAGGAGAAAACGAGAAAACAACATTAAAAAAGAGTGTACAGTAGTACTATTTCACATGGTTTACCGCGAGAAGCTATCTATATACTCTGCAGGGAAATGACATCAGGTTTTTTTCGCCTCATCTTTACCCTTATTGGTATACTCCGGTACTTTGTCATGTGTGTGTGTGTGTGTGTTTTCGCCATATTTTGATCTGATAACAACTTTGTCTCCCATCTTCTGACATGGCATGACATGACACGACGCATATCAAAAGAAAAGAAACAAGAAAAAAAAAGAGACGATCAATAAGGAAAGGCGGGGCGGGAGAAGAAGAAGAAGAAACAAAGAAAGAAAATATATGGCGCAAATAGTATAGATACAGGTGCAGAAAACAGATAATGTGACTTGTGTGTCGGACAAACAGGAGGGGGGACCCTGTATGCAGCAAAAAAGCATTGAAACCACCACATCCATGATGATGATCCAACGGGCGTCACACACACACACATATGGAGAGAGGCTTACCAACGAGAGTACGAGTACATGTACGTAGTAGTAGTAGCAGTAGTATTGTTGATTACTTGTGTAACTGAGAGTTACAACTACTACTTTGTACGGAGTACGGAGTACTACTACTACTACTACTACTACCACGCAGCACGGAGTACAACTACGGTACTACTACTACTACCCCCTGCTGTTCATGCCAAGAGTTCAAGTTGCCGGTTGTCGGACATGTGGCAGCCTCCAACGTCTCGAAGAAGAAGCAAAAGGAGGAAAGAAGGTACATGAAAGTAAAGAAAGGGAAAAGAAAAAGAAAAGAGAGCCCCCCCCCCCCCCTCGCCCCTCCCCGGTCGGCGGAACAACATCGGGTCAAGTTGGTGATGCAACATTGTTTGGTCAGTTAAAAGTCACCGGGAGTCTCGGTGGGAGAATGAAGAGAGAGAAAGAGAGATTGAAGGCTTGCATTGCCTTGTACTTCATACCACCCCTACGCGCACGGAGTAGTTTGCTACGAGTACGGCGTACTCTGTGCATGCAGCCCCCCCGTTTGTTTCAGCTGCCAAGATGCTAAAAATATGATGGAAAAGGGAAACGAACGAGCAAATCAATCAGCCATATTCATGCCCTCATGCGCCATCTACATGGGAGCATCTGTACTCTTATGGAGTATTAATACTAGTAGGTATTCTACGAGCATTATTACGACATGGAGTATTAGTGCTGCATACATGTGTACTTTGACTACTGCAGCTACGAGTCTACGACTAGTACAAAGGAGAAAACTACGCCAAATTCTTCATGTGCTCCCCATGTTCAAAAAGATCCGTCATTCATACATGCAGTATATCCCCGGCATTCCCGTATTGTCCCTTTTGGGAGGGAAGGGGGGATTCATTTATTCATAGGGTGAAATGTTGGGTCATATACCACACGTAATGATGCTACACGATGCTACACCGTCGGTGGATAGATGAGGGTCCCTTGGCCTTGTGTATGTATTTTATACTCTGTACTCCATGTCTGTACGCGAAATGTCGTGCGAGAAGAGAGTTTTGGTCTGTACGGAGTAGCAGATGATGGATATCACATTACGACCACGTGCTTGTTCCATTACATTTGCACATTTTTTTTTTTTTGAACTTCTTTTACAAAGAGGTTTCATGCTGTGATGGTGATGGTGATGGTGATGGTGACGGTGTGATGGTGATGGGGTTTTGGTACAACCTCACATTTAGGCTTATATTGACAATAGAAGACGTGCGGCCTGACAGCCATACAACTTGAATGACAACATTTTCCTAGTGCAGATTGTCTAAGCTCACATTCTATTACTAGTATGAAGACAGATACTGTTGGTAAATTCGGATACTCCATACCACGATTGTCCATACCCTTGGCACGTCGGGGAAAACTGTCCCTTGTCTCCCCTCCCTCTCTCCCCCACTGTTGAAGCAGGGGTGAGATGGGTTTGGGTCCCCCCCCCCTCCTCAGGGCTCTCACAACGTTATGAGGTCACATCACATTGAACCAGGGTACACGTACACATGCGAGACAAGTTGAAATTTCGGTGCGGTAAGAACCACGTCGTTACTAGTACTTCAGTTTGCACGGAGTACGGGTTTTTATAATTGCTTTTTCTTCTTTTCTCTCTCACTTTCACTTTCTCTCTCTCTCTCTCTCTGTCGCCTTCCATTTCCGATAGTCTTCATACACCCAGTTTGATGGATCCCCCCCCCCCATCTTGCCTCATCGGATACTCCTGCTTCGCTTCTTTTCACTCATAGTTCTTCCCTTCGCCGGTGGGATAAACAGGTGGGGTGTTGATGATGATGGTGAAGAAGATGACGATGATGACGAGAAGAGATGTTGCTTGGCGCAGAGAAGAGGGAACAGCAGGGATATTACCAGGTAATAGAAACAGTAGTATTATTACTTCATACGAGTAGTAAAGTAATAGTGAAAAAAAAATGAAAGAAGAAGAGAAGAGAGATCTGATATCGCGTACCTGTTACTGTACACAGCGTATGATTGAGACATGTCAAGTGTACTCGTACCTGACCCTGACCCTGACCCTGTTCCCTACCTCACATCACACTCTCATCATCACATATTACTTTTCTCCGACATGTGGATTTTTTTTTTTTTATCATTATTATTACATTTTTCTCTCATTTTTTGTTTATTTGTTTGTTTCTTTTCTTTTTCATTTCTCATCTTACCATTGATTTTCTTTCTTTTTCTTCCTCTTCCTCTTGTCATTGCTTTTTGGCCCCCCTCCTCCTTGAGGTGGGTGGTCCCCTACTGCGCAGCATCGACGCCAAAATATGCGCAAGTTCGCCAAACCGGAGAGGCGGTCCTCCAAAGATATTGTCCCATTTGATTTCTCTAGAGTGAACCCCACTTCTTCTTTTTCTCTCGTCCCCTCTCATGTATGACCTCTAGAGGCCCTATCTGCGCAGGTAGCGTCGTATTCTATCTGTACGGAGTAGACCTGACCTGTAGACTACCTCCGCTTAGAAAGAAGCCATCCCGGCTTGTCATGTTCCCTTTTGATAATTGGGACCGAGGTCACACACCTTATGGAGTACGCTGGCACCCACACGCACCCACACATACACATACATGCACCCTGGTCCGTGACTTTTCCAGTATCCTGGTTCATGGCGTTTTTTTCGTTACCGATGGTGAGGTGCAGAGATGATGATACGGGGGAGAGGAGGAGGAGTAGGAGGAGGATGAGGGGGGGTGGAGGGGGGAGGGGGAGGGATCCACGAGACAACCACACCTTTTTAGTACATAGGGAGTACACCTTGGGTAGTAGTGGTAGTCGTATTAGTCTACAGGTACCTTGTAGTGATAGTCTACTAGTACCCTATTACTCGTAGTCAGTACTCCGTATTACGAGTAAAGTAGTAGCATCATGAGAGATGGACGTTTTCTCCCTCTACCCTTTTTTTTTCTCTTCCCGTTGTTACATTCAAAATGATGATTGTTACAGATTTTCTCTCTTGTCCCATTTCTTCCCTTGTTTGCCCTCCCCCCCAAACTGGACTTTGAGATGAGAAAAGAAGAAAGGGAAAGGGGGAAAATCGGGGGGTGGGGTGGGGGAGAGAACAGCACAAAATATTGAGGTGTGGTGCACAATTATACGACTACGAGTATGAGAGAGAGGTATTAGGTATTACGGAGTACTGGGCTACGGATATAGGTAAGAGTACAACTTACAGTCAACTAATAGTCAACTTACCAGTGTTTTATGTGTGGCTGAATTGTACCGGGCCCCGGGTGGGAATTGCCTTACAGGCCCCCTTGTTTTTCTCGTTTCTTTTCTTCTCTTTTCTTCTGCTTTGTTATCCGGATGTTTTGGTAGTTGTAGTTGTATCTGTCGTTTGTACTCTTTACTCTACTACTAGGTACGGAGTACCTAGTAGTTGTTGTACTCGTAGTTGTAATACACCATGAGTAGTAAGTAGTACTTACTATTGAGTCTACTAAGAGTACTACTCCGTACATGTATTACATTACATACGAGTACTCGTACACGTTACTCAACGACTGTACTCTGTACTCGTACAGCCTCGTCTCCCGGGTCCCCGACCGGGTTCAATGAGACATCAGAGAGCCTTCCCTGCCAGGGAGGGAACCACGACGTCAATCTTTCCCCCCCAACTCCCCTCATTTTCTCTCTCTCTCTCTCTGTTCTTACGGAGAAAAAAAGTACATGTGTACTACTCGTACTCTTGTGTACAGGCACTCTCACCTCTACAAGCACTTAAAGTCTTGTCTCTCTCTATGATTCGTGGCCCACCGCCCGAGGCGCCCGGTTTCCCGAGAGAGAGTTTGATTGTTTGTTTGCCTGCTTTGCATGCTTTGCTTGTTCTGTTGTCTAGCTTAGCCTCTGACCGTTGTACGTTGTTGGGCGTATTGGGCTAAATCATGCTACTACTACTACGAGTACTCGTAAGGATGTACTATTAGTCGCTACTAGTTACAGAGTACGTAGTACTAAGGCTGTAGAAGTCATGCTAAAATACATTTTTTGTATTTCTTTTTTTTTTTGTTCCCTTGCTCTCTCTCTCTCTATCCTCTCTTTTCTTTTTTCGTTTCTTTTTCTTGCATTTTTTTTTTTTTTTACGGCTACCCCTATAGGAATAGACAAGTACAACAAACTCTTTTCTCTCTTCTCTACATCCGTGTGTGTGTGTGTGTGTTGCTTTTTCTCTCTCTCTCTCTCTCTCTTGTGTCATTGTCTCCATCTTCTTCTTCTTCTTCTCTCCCCCTTCCCACACACCACACACGCCCCCCCCTCTCCCCAACCTTTTGTGTCTTCCCTCTCCCAAGTATAAAGCAGACTGGATATCCATCCCGACTTTTTGAGATTCTCTTGTTTTGTCAACACTCTCAACACTTGACTCCTTCTTATTTATTCTTCTTCTTATTCATACTTGAAGATTCTTTTTATTTTCATTTTATCTTGCTCTCGTGATACACAACTTGGTCACATTCTGAAATGATCTACTCGACCTTGAATCACTGACACATTCTCATACAATACGCCACTCGTGTCTCCTCCTCCTTCTTTGTGTCCTACAAACACCACCCACTTATTCAAAATACAATTCACATTGACCTTTTTTCTTTTCATATTTCATTTTTCTTTTTAATTCTTCTCATATCTCAATCACTCTCTCACTCCTTCCTTACTCCTAAGCCCCCCCCCATAACCAAAACGCAACTACTTAAACCCTCCTCTACTCGGAACACCAACCACAATGACTGTCAACGGCCCCCCAGTAGGGACAACATACCACCTGGGAAGCAACATGACGACAGTTCTCATCATCGGAGCCGGCAACTTTGGCGCCGCCACGGCCCTCTCCCTGGCCCGAAAGGGCGGTGTCCGCGTCACCCTGGTCGACACGGCAGGCTACCCCAACCCGCGAGCCGCCTCGCACGACATCAACAAGATCGTCCGCGACGACTACCCGGACACGCTGTACATGCGGATGCTCCTCCGGGCCATGCCTCTCTGGCGCAAGAGCGACCTCTACAGCCAGTGGTACCACGAGGTCGGCATGCTGAGGGCGGACCCCTCCAACTTTGGCGCCAAGAGCATGGCCGCCTACGAGTCCCTGGGCTGCGACAACGAGTCCGAGTACCTGCCCGTGAGCGAGGTCCGCCAGAGGTGGAACGGCGTCTTCGCCACCTCCAACTTTGAGGGGGTGGACAAGGTCCTGTACAACCCGTCCGTGGGCTACGCGGAGGCCGACAAGGCCCTCGGCGCCGTCGTCCAGGCCGCCGTCGACCTGGGCGTCGAGTACGTCACGGGCGAGATGTCCACCCTCAGCTTCGGCACCGAGGGGCAGTGCGCCGGCGTCAACCTCAAGGACGGCCGCGTCCTGAGGGCCGACCAGATCCTCATGGCCACGGGGGCCAGGACCGCCGCCCTCCTCGCCCAGAGCGCACCCAAGGACAAGACCCTCCACGTCGGGGACAGGCTCCTCGCCACGGGGGCCGTCAGCTTCCATGCCAAGGTGCACGGCGCGCAGAAGAAGAAGTTTGAGCCTATCCCCGTCCTCAAGAGCTGCCTGCCCCAGGTCAAGGGCGAGGGCATGTCGATACTCCCCGACGGCACCATCAAGTTCAACTGCGACCTCTGCTTCACAAACTACACCAAGTTCCCTGCTACGGGGGAGACCATGTCCACCGTGCCAGACAGCTCCGTCTACAATGTCTGGACTGGTCCCAAGTTTCTCAAGTTCTTTGAGGACCGTGCGCGTCAGACCATTGATGGTCTGTATGGTGATGAGGTCAAGGATGTCTCGGTTGATGCCTACCGAATGTGTTGGTATGTTTGTCTCAGTTTTTCATTCTTAATCAATCACTTATTCCGCCTCCTGTTCCTTCCTTTCCCCTCCGCCCTTTCACTTTTCCCTTTTCAAATTTACTGTTGTTTTTTTATCTTACATTTGGTTTAATACACATATACTAACAAAACTGTAGGGATGCTTCAACCCCAACTCACGACTTCCTCATCACGCCTCACCCTCACTGTCGTAACCTCTACGTGGCGACGGGTGGCTCGTTCCACGGTTGGAAGTTCCTACCCGTCATTGGAGACTATGTGGTCGACATGATGCAGGGCACCCTACCGGATGAGTACGCCGATCGCTGGGCGTGGGACAAGAGGGGGGGTGATGGGCACTCTGCCAACCCGACGTACCATATTGTCGGGGATCTGCAAGATTGGACAGAATGAGTATTGAGTACTCTCTCTCCCTCTTTCTCTCTGCCTCAATTAACATACACATACTTGGACAAGAGAAAGGGGGGTGGCGGGGTGTGAGTTGGTTCAGAAGCTGTCGGTCTGGTCTTCTTGCCCCCCCCCAGGCATATTGATACATTGAAGCTGATGTACGGTGTACTGTACATTGGGGGAAATATGTGCCTTTCTCCACCACATCTCTCTTTTTTCCTTTCTTCTTACTTTTACTTTTTTCCTACCCCTTTGCATTTCCCCTTCCCCCCTCGCTTGGCCTATTTTGTTTGTCTCCCAGCCCAAGCCCAACAAAGATGACGGCGGCGGCGGTGGTACATGACGTTTTATGCGGTCGCCCGAAATTGGCCATGATTCCCACACACACACACACTACACTTTTACTCACACACTCACACACACACTCAACTCACACACCCTACGGGGTACTCACACCTACTTACCTCTCTCTCCCTCTCACACACATACACACGGACACACAACAGTTTTGCAGCGCAAGGAGTTCTAGGGGCGGGGCCGAATGGGAAAGGAAAGATTTCATAGCACATTTGTTTTTGTTTTTTTTGCCCACACACCAAAGGAGTTTTTAATTTCATATTTTTTTTTGCTTTCATATTGCTTTCTTTCTCTCTTGCCCCTTGCTTTCTTTTCCTTGGGCCATTTTTATGAAGAGACCAGAGAGTGAGAGGGGGAATCATGTTACTAGTGGGGTCAATGGTGTTTTATTTGCTTTTTTGGGCGAGAAACATCCATGGCGGCAAGTCGGGTATCATTTCGAGTTTGATTTTCATTTCTTTCCTTTTTTGTTTCTTTTCTTTGCATAGAACAATTTATTCCTTTTTTTTTTTTTTCATCTTCTCGTTCTTTTTTATTATTCAATGACCAAGTTCAGGATCTGGTTTCAGTGGGCTGATTAACTACTTGATGTGGTTTACCTTTATATATATCCCCCCTTTTTCTTTGCAATCCCCCCCCCTTTTCAAATGAACATGAAGCCTCAACTGTTTTTTGTCCTCTTTGGGAAACCCCTGCCTAACAGTCCCTGTAGTGAGGAAGTGGTGGGATTGAGTTGAATGTACGAGTGCTCGTACTTGGATAACCCCCAAC
>FYEV01001771.1:19945-41634 GCA_900188565.1 Geosmithia flava
CCCCCCCTGCTCAACACCCCCTCACCCCCCTCCATCATGATTACCTACCCGCACTTTGGTTGACAGGTACATGTGTGTTGCTAGTGTGATGCGTTTTTGCATGTCGATCCTCGACGGTAAGGATCAACGTTCTTCTATTGGCAGGATGGAAAAGAATTGGGAAACTACGAGTATTCAATACATGTACTACTAGCAAGTGTCGTAATACCTGTAGAGGTAGAAAGAAAAAGAAAAACTACAATCCATATCCACCCCATGGCGGAATTCAGTCCACGATTTCCGCGGGGGGAGGAAAAGGAACCCTTAATCGAGCGTTAGAGGTAGGGGCAGGAAAAGAAAGGAAAGAAAAGAAATTGTTGGCCATCACATGACGATTGGTTTGACGCGGTTGGGTATGTATGAAATGATGTTTAGTACGGAAACTCTCTGTAAGGAGTAAGTAGTTTCTACCTTAGTACATGCACATGAATGGGTTCTTTTTTTTTTCTTTTGTGTACGAGTACGAGTACGGACAGAGGACAGGGCACACGAGATATTGGTTTTGTTTCTTTTAAAACCAGTTTTATATATTGTATGTAGTTAAGTCCATATTAATAAAAGAAGAAAACATATCAAGAAGAAGAGGATGAAAAGGGGGGGGGAGGGGCAAATATGTTTAATAGAGATTGATAATAAGAGTCTTGGACTATACTCGTAGATCGGAGTGAATCACCCTAGGCCTAGGACCACCAGCCCAGCACGTTGGGAGTTTTACTCCGTAAAAAAATTGAAAGGGCATCGGGCGTTGCACATTGGGTGGTTACTAGTATCTGTATCTTGTACCTGTGGCTATACCTGTAGTTATATGTATGTACCGAGTACTATGGCAAGTACTACTTACATACATGCACTATGAGTGCGGTGCCTACGGAGTAGATGCATATGTACTGCCCAATACTATGTAGAATGGACTTTTTTATCTGTTTGGATGATTCGGGGGATTTCCCCTTGTGTCACCTACCAAGCAAGGCCGCCCTTTCCGCCAAAACGGGCCAAGAGGGTGTGTGGGTGGGGATGGTCACGGATCCGGGATATGGCCCAAAGCCATAATGGCCCATGGACCAGTGGGACAGCAAGTTGCAGCTAGCAGCCAGCAGCCAGCCAGCCAGACAGGATAGACCCCAGCCACTTTGTCCCTGTAGTTTGGTAAGGCGAATCCTTGTTTGCCTTGCTTGGCGTGGGTGCGTGGCGCTGTTGACTCCCCCCCCAAGTACATGTAGCTTCTTCTTATAGTACACGTACATATTGGCATATGTTCAATGAATGTATCACCACTTTTGAAGCTTGGGGGTCATCATCATCACATTCAAGTTGTCTCGTCATACAATGATGAGAAATAGATGTAGAATACACCCAGCTGATGCCAATCACAACGAATACCACGAAACTACAATGTGATATACCCTATTACCCGAAATCCTCTGTTGAGACTTTGTTTGCATGTGGCGGTGAAGTGACGTGCCTCAAATATATGAATATATGTACATACGAAGTTTTCGTACAGGTTTTGACCTGCAGGTGAGGCAGTTGGCGCAGCTCTTCATGCCCGTCACAGGAAGATAATGTACACGAAGGGGGTGGAGAACCGGTGAAGGGAAGAAGACGCAAGGAAAGGAAAAGAAATCCCACCCTCAAATGGCCCTGGTATGGGGAGGAGGACAAACAAGTAAGCAAACAGGTCCCGAGATGCCAATCGACTTACGGAGGTTTCCGCATCGAAAGGCCGCTCAGCATACAACTGTACTTTCTCCCTTTTCAAGGATCTACTGGCTTCTGCCGAAAAGGTAACCTGTTTGTGAAAGGGAAGAGTACAGTACGCCCCCCCCGCGGATGCAGACATACATGCACATATGGAGGCACGGCTACTCGTTCCGAGGGAAACATTCCCGCTCTGTCTGCTGTAGGAGGTGCATGAAATCAGCCTCGAGTATGTCAATATACGGTCGCATATAGAGTACGAATACGTACGTGGTGTTGAATGTTGTTGAAATGTTGAACCCATCATAGGTCGGACAAGAAACAAGGCTACATGCAACATGGCTGCCGCCCTCCCTGGCCGTCTCACAGCCACCCTGGTCATGTACATATATTCCCACACACGCGCGCACCAGAGAATGCACGATAGACGTGGCCATGCCAATTGTCAATTACGTTTGTTTCCGTTTGCACGTTATGGGGTGTCCCAGGGTACATGTACGTCACACGCGGCCACATCCGATGTCCCTTGTCTCTAGCTCCAAGTATCCAAGTCTCCAAGTGCGTGCAGTCTCTCTCTCCCCCTCGGACTTCATTGATACCTCAAATGCCAATGCCATCATGACCCTCCTCCAAGTATGAGGGGGAATCAATATTAACAGAACAAGAGATGACGTGCAAAACCCGTAGAGGGCAATGAGTGGGGGGGAGAAGACCCCCAAAACTTCCCTTGTCGCAAACTGCTGCATGACAACTATGCCGCTTGCTGCTCATGCAGAAAGTACGAGCATCACGAGAGGGTACAAGCATCACCAGCCTCAATTCCTTCCCCCCCGCCCTATTTGATAGTACATGTTATTCCTTCGCTTTACATGAGATATACAGACACTTGCCTGGGACACAAAGATACCTGTTGTCTTGGGCCACCACCACGACCAACTTCTCAATGCCATTGACATTTTTATCCTGGCCAACAGCATCGTGCCCATGCTGCCAAGAACGCCGTGAGGATTCTCATCACAGAATTGAAGACTTCTCTGTCACCGGCATGACATGATGCAAGTAGCGGTGCAATGTTGAGGAAGTTGCATGGTGTGACATTTGAATATAGGAGGTAAGATGATGTGTTCCGATGCTTGATGTTCTCGTCTTCCCATACGACAGCAGAAACAACAACAGCTCCGGTACTGTTACGCGTATGTCGACATTGTTGGCGCAAAACGTCCTATATTACATGTAGTTATCTCTTGTCGCCCGACGGGGAAAACACGCATCACGAGAGCGATTACGAGCCCCTCCCTCACACCCTCCTTCTCCTCCTCTTTACTCAATCTTATCTATCAGAGGTTCTTGACTCTTACCCTGCAAACTACCTTGTTTGCTCAATGCAAGTTCTTCATTGCATTGCCTTCATTTTTCTCGATCGGCGTTTCCCATTAAGACCATGGCCATCGAGTACACCCCCGAGAAGATTGCCATAAACACAAACCCCCAATGGCCTGCAGTATGCGACCAGACAGAGATGGCTTACATACTCTTTCTGGCCTTCAGCCCGAGCTACGCTTAGCTAGAGAACATCGGTGTCTGTACGTAGGTATCGTCTTACACGCCAGCACGAGGCCATTCGGTGTCGTGTTATGTCCCAATCTTTGGGCATCATACTACCCTATATTGGGTCCAATGACCTCATCCTGTCTCTCGTCCAAGGGGATTGACATTGACATTGACATTGACATTGACAGCTAGCTCTCCATTCTGTCTCTCCATTGTTGTCTCGGTAATGATGTAAACACGTTTCCTTTGTATCTTTTAGTCCCTGTTGGTTGTCAATGTTCTCGTTTATTAATCATTCCGCTGTGATCAGTGCCCGCTGTTACTCCGGATGCCATGTGTGATAGTATCTTCTTGTCACCCCCCCTCCCCCTTTTTTTCTCGGCGGAAACAATCGGCTTTGAGGAAACGTCAGAGTGATAGGTTGATGTGGTCACTGTTTACGCGGAAACCTTGGAGAACTTAACCCCTCTTCTCTCTCTGTCTCTCTATCCCGCAACATTGGGGGTGGATAGCCAATATATTCCCCAGGTGACAGGTTTGTTCTACCGGGATGTGGCTTACTTACATACATGTACGTGTACGGAGTAGGACGGAGTAGTACGGAGTACATACATGATTAACCCACGGAATACTATTACTACTACGTCCTACTAAACTGCAGGGTTGCCACGTAATCGAGGCTATGTGTGTAACATGTGGCTTCCCGAACTACATGTAACAATGCGTTTGCTATGATTATAATATAGTAAAATTGGGAACCAGGAAGACTGTCACAAGTTCCTTCCCGCCCCCTCTCCGCCCCCAGCCTAGCACCCCAGGTCATCTCTCATCTCCTGTCCTCGTCATATCTCGCAGCAGGGTAGGCAAAGAGACATGAGGGACGGGCCGCTTGATTCTTTTTACGATTGAGTATTAGTACATGTATGTAACAGTAATACTGGATAGAATGAACCATGAGAAACGAAAAGAGAAGAAAAAAGAAAGAAAAAAAACCTGTTTTCTAGCTGTAGTGTAGTGCATACATGGCAATATTAGTCGTTGAGAAAACAAGGGGATCACCCCCCATAGTACTCGTGGAGTCTCGGGGGACTCAAACTGGGTCTGTTCTCTCTCTTCTTTTTGTCGTATACATATGCAGAAGCATGTCACTGTGAGAGGGTGGGTGGTGTTTAGATTCCTTTTAAGTATTGGTGTCTTCTTTCTCATTAAACAATATGCATATGTGGCCTTCTTCTCAGTGAATTGGTCCAAAAAAAAAGAAGGACCTCACTTATAGAGCTCTATCTAAACTAGTATGTAATTACTTTGTCTGTATTTTCCTTGTTATGTATTCTTCTTCTTCTCCATGCTTATGTGGTCGAGTACATAGTTGCAAATGTAGAGCTACCCTGAGCTGAAACACCCACACTGCAGGGACCAGGCCTTACTCCCACCAGGGAATGTCCGTCTGCCTCAGGGTATTGGACCCGCAGTGAATCTCACCCTCGTCAGAGTGGTGGCTGAAGAAGTCATCTACAAACGTGACGTTCATACCAGCCCTGGCGTAGACCTTTTTGACGGCGGTAGCAAGGACATCCTCGCCGTCGATGGAGGGACCAAAGGGGTTAGGGCTGAGGTACTTGTGGCCGAAGACGACGCCATTGACCGGGTTGGGCAGGAAGGAGCCGAGCTCGTACTCGCCCTCCAGCACGGCAGGCCAGTAGTAGTCGAGCCCGTCGTCGTTAACGTACCGGCCGCCCTGGGAGCGGTCAAAGTACAGGCTGGGGACGTGGAGGATGTCCTCGCGGGCCAGGGGCACCTCGGAGAGGATGATATCGATGTTGATGTCGATCCACTTCTGGGCGTAGGCGTTCATCTCGATGAAGGTCTTGTTGTTCAGGGCCTCATCGATGGTGAGACCCAGGCGCTCGGGCACGGCCATGCCGAGGTCGAAGCGGTCTATCTGCGCCTGGGCGTCGAAGTGGCTGACCTTGACGCCGCCGTGGCCGGCCTCGCGCGCCTCGCGAAGCACACGCAGGGCCTCGTCCGGACTGGCAATGCCGATGGTGAAGCCCAGGTCGTTGTCGTAGGGGAGGAACTGGATGAACTCGTCCACGTGGCCGACCTTGAGCCACCCGGCCTCGAGGAACAGAGAAGACTGCACGCCGTTGCTGAAGATGAGGTTGCGCACAGGCTGCGACGGCAGCGTGTCAAAGTGCTTGCCCTGGATGATGCGCCCGGCCGGGTAGTTGACGCCGCTCTTGGACCTGTGCGGCGGGATCGTCTCGAGGTTGCCGTAGCTGTTGATGGTGTGGTAGCCGAATCCCGAGGCGGCGAAGCCCACGCCCGCCGAGTCGCTGGGCTGGAAGGCACCCACGCCCGGTCCGCGGAGCTGCTGCATGATCTGCCTGCCTCCAGTGCGCGTCGACTGGGCGGACCGGAGCATGATGCGGATCGCAATGGGTCCCTCCGGGCCGGGCATGCTGGCGTAGGCCGGCTCGAGGATGTCCTGCGCCCAGATGTCGGACGACTGGTTGAAGAGGATGATGTTGGGCACGTCGGCCGCCTGGCGTCCCGCGTCCATCTGCTCGACAAAGTACTGCTGCACCGGCTCCGAGTCGTTGGCGCCCGTGGTGACAAATGTCTCGACCTGCTGGAGGTGGTGGTGCGTCAGGACGGGCGCCACCTTGAGGGCCACGGCGTCGCTGACCCGGTCCTCGGACCCGGGCGTCTCGTACACGTCAAAGTTGACGAGGACGTTGCCGTCCCAGATCTCCGTCTCGCGCACGTAGTCGCGCCCGTCGATGGCCAGCGTCAGTCCCTGGGACAGCTGCGTGCTGTTGAAGTTGAGCTGGCGGTCCACCAGGCGCCACGACTCGGTGGCGTTGGGCTTAGAGGCGTCCTCCAGCACGAAGATGCGCACGCGGTCGTAGGCCTCGCGAGGCGTGGCGTACACGTGAGCCTTGGCACCCGACGAGATGTTGGCGATGGGCACCGTCCGTAGGGGCGCCGCGTACTCGGGCGCGAGGAGAAGGTGGCCCGAGGCGTCGTGGCACGACGCCAGCTCGTCGTTGCTCAGAGGTACACCGTTCAGATCCGTGTCTGCGCAGCGGTGGTGCTTGTCGCCCACGTTGGGCAGGAAGATGGCTCCCGTGCTGTTGGTCCATATGGCCTTGTTGCCCGAGTCAGAGCTGCCTGTCAGGTCGACGACACCGTCACGGTTGGTGTCAGCCCTGATGTCGGGCGTGAGGCAGGACACGGCTGACGCTTGGAGCGCCGCCAGGAGGGCAGAGGAGGACCGCATTGTTGTCTTATGTCCCTGGTTGGCTGCAAGAGACTGGGAGACCTGTATCTTGATCAAAGGGCTGGCTGCTTGAGTGGGAAAAGCAAGTCATATCCGTTGAGAGGAGGACCATGGCGACTATTATATATACCTGACAAAGGGAGCGCCAAGAAAAGCGCTATCTGCATGTACCTACACAAGAACTGAATCGAATCAGACATATTCATGTACCCACAGCTTCATTTACCGACTATGTGATCCGTGGGGGGGCTTCCGTAGGTATCAATTTCTTGGCTCTCTTATCACGCGCAACTTCGAATCCCAATTTCGTAGTACTACTAGTACCTACTACCCGTAACATAAAGTTATCCATCTTGTCGTTCTATATGTTCAGTCTACCATGTGGATCGTCCCGAACTTGTACGAGAAGCGGCGGTGATTTGCTTGTCTTGGACCCGTCCATGTGCTCCGTAGCCAAGATGCATCAACGGCCCGAGTTGCGTTATCGTTTGTCAAAGAAACTCTCAAGATCGCCTTGCATACGTCGTGTAAATCTCTCATGGCTCGGATAGAGAACAGAGCATTAAAAGAAAAGACAAAGGCCCACGTTGTGCACCACATGCGATATTAGCTGCAGTTCCTCCATATCGTTTGTGTTGTCCTGCGTCATACGGCGATATACCGAATTGCTTCTTATACTACTAGCCGAGAAGCCTTCCAGAAGCAGTAAGTCTTTTAGGTAATGTGATACTACCCCTAACCTTTTAGTTAACTGGTGCTGATGACATTGCGGCCTCTCCCTTTTTTATTTTATGCGTTTAGATTTTTTTGACTCGTGTGCACCTTTCCGACTCATGTGGCGCATGTCTTTTTGACCATTGTTCTCCCCTTTGAAACGGTGTTGTACATCGTGTAAGTTGCAGAAGACATTGTGTGCAATCCAACCCCGAAGTACATACCCGTCTCTCCGCAAATCTAGACGCGTCATCGTCCCGTCTCCATTGAACGTCTGGAGTTGAATACGGGGCATGGGGCACAATGCCGTGCAGACTGCGGAGTAGCTGGATATTGGTAAACAAGCTTGTCGCCCATGCTTGACGCTTAAAATTCCCTGGTACTAGCCCCCCCCCCGGGAAACTCGGGCTATGCTCGTAATTGATACCACCACATAAGTACGTACTCCGTAGATTACTACCATACACGGTCAAGTGCTCGGCAAGCATTCATGAGAGAGGGTAATAGTATATATTTGTGTGTATGCATGCTGCAGGATGCAGGATGCACATTCCCTTACTCGTACAGGTAGGGGTGGAGATTGATAATATTGCCATGCTCCGCATTGTCTCTTCCTTGAGGCTGCGAATGAGTATGTGGACACCACGCGGCTACCGGTCGGTGAATTTGCTGGCTGCCGGTTCACGGCAAGGTGTTAATTAGATTGATGCTTCCCGTTCCATCGGGATTGCGGGAGTACGTACGAGTACCGAACACGGAGTGTCGGGCTCGGGCACGACGAATCAGATTACATCAATCTTGTGTCCTCGGGATGGAGGGCCAGGGTTGTGAATCTGCGCTATTATTTCCACCTGTGCGACGGATGTATGTAAGCTGCCTGCATGTAGGTGCTTGCATCGACCAAGCGGTAATAAACCTGACCGGTGAGTGTTGCTGCAGCATGTCATGTATAGGCGTACAAAAAGGATGGAGGGTTTTATGATTGCAATCGTCTAAAGAAAAATGACTAGAAACATCAAGTTGCGGCAACTATGAAGATAAACAGGATACTCCTGTATGGCGCCAGTTTCGTACACGGTTTCCTCGTTCTAGGCATGACATATCCTTGGTAGGATGTTTCCAGGCAGAGCACATACATTGGAAAAGAGACGAAATGGTAGCTCTGAGGTCCTCAAGGTATGGTCCTAGCCAGTGGAGGGCCCGCACGTTTCTCTCCGGACCGCATCTTCATTTTCAACTATTACGTTTGTCTTGTTCCTTTTATGATTTCGCTCATTTTCGCCCATCTACCATACCATTAGCCGCATTGCCGATCCTCCCGTTATGCGGCTAACATATCTCCGATTCGACTTATACACCATTCTATATACGGAGTACATGTAGTTTGCTCAAAGAAACAAAAGGTCCTCCACGACGACGCTTCTTGTCCTCTCGTCTGCGGAGTCCATTACGAGAGCAAATGTCGTCTCGAGTGGGTTCTCAAGCTTGGCATTCGCATCCAGCAAGAGGAAGAGTGAGCTGCTATCGAGTCGTACGAGTAACCCGGCACACGTTGTAGAAAAGATCTACAAAACACCGCCCCCAGAGGCTAATGGGGGCACGGACGGTACTCCAGTTGAGGCTTGTACGGGGCGAGTGTGACTAGGCGGACAGCTTAATAGTTTAATGACTACTGGGGGCGACGGTCCGATGGGGGAGGGGGAGGTGGAGAAGAGGGCGGGGTCTGAGGTTTTTATGAGGAAGGGTGCATATACTCTATAGAAGAGTTATGCGGGATCGGGAGAGATGAAAGTTTCCGGAAGATTGATTTCGATTGTATAATATATTCCACTCTTGCTCCATATCATTGTAGGCCTCCGGACTGCCCGGTGTCTTGGCGATTGAGTATCAGTTTAGGGGGGATTGTAGCCTCCCACTTACACAGGTTGGTATGAAGTACGACGAGGAAGAAGATGAAGAACGGCGACTTATTCAACCAGCACCAGGTACTTGTGGCGAGAGTTAACGAGAGAGGAGCTTGCTTGGAAGGGGCTGTTGTCCGTCCATCTTAGCCATGTCCAGCCAGTCCTTTATTGTACATAAGACCCAGAGCCACCCTATACACACGGTCAAGAGACATGACATGAGCTAGGGAATAAGAACAGTCTCTTGTTATTGGTGTTTTGGTGTCAACCCTACACATCACAGTGATAAAGGTCACCATGAACCCATCAGATATCCCAGCACCGGGATTAAAATCAATCGACTATGCGTGGTTCACGATCGAGGTTGTTATAGAGTGTGCACTGGGGACGGCACCAAACGGATAGAGCAACCAGGGAGCAAAATACATTCGCGGGGGTGCTAAAACAGACAGAACTATGATGTTGCATGGACAAAGGAAGAAAATATTGCCGCTCAGGGTGATGAAAATGAAAATGGAACATGATATGTTTGTGAACCATCTCTGTCCCCCCTACCATAAGAGCGCACCTTCAATCTTCACAGCCTAGCCATCCCTTAGACAGGGTACAGGGAGGAACATATGAGAGAAGGTAAGGTTGATGGGGAGGGAAGGAAAAAAGGCGATACGTATGGCGAGATTAATAGTAAAGATAAAAGATCAAGAGCGGGATAAGGGGGAATACTGGGGGTGATTGTTGGGCTGTTTAAAGCAATGCTGCGATTCGGGGGTTGAACCAGATTGACACTCGAATGTTTGGTTTTCGCCACAATCCAGCAGAAATTCTGAGTCTCTATTTTGTCAGCTAGCACATATGAACCTGCTAGTACAGCTGGTTGGATATGATTAAAAAGGCATCTCAAGCAATAATTGCTAGTTTTTGAAGTAGAATATCAGACCTCATCCAAGCCGTAGCTGTACTCTACCTGTTTGACATACCGTTGTCCAGTCTCAGATCTGCGTCCCACATACCCGGGACCCACCCGGCCAAAACTTCAATTGCTCAACCTCACCACCACCAACCATCATCCAACTTTCCTCTCTCAACCAACTCGAACGCCCTCCCCTCCGCCCTCCCACCCAAGCCCCGACCATGGCTGCGTCGCTACGATTCACGGCCGCCGGCCTCTCCTCTCTCAGGGCATCAGCCCCGCGTCGATTGGCAGCAGCAGCAGCCGCAACCCCTTCGGCATGGCAAGCTACGCAACAGCAACGGCGGCACAATACATCGTCCTCGTCGTCTCCCAAGACGTCATCAGTCAACCCAGATGAAGTATCGCACTTCAACCACCTCGCAGCCGACTGGTGGGATCCGCACGGCTCTTCTCGACTCCTACACCTCATGAACCCCCTTCGCCACGACTTTATCGCCTCCTGCCTAGCCAGCTCCTCCAACCCGACCACCGACGTCGGGGAAAACAAGAAGACACAGGAAGGCCTATCATACCTAGACATCGGCTGTGGGGGAGGCATCTTTGCCGAGAGCGCAGCTCGTCTGCCCACGACGCGGAGCGTGACGGCCATCGACCCCACGCCCGAGGTTCTCTCCGTGGCGCGGGCGCACGCGCGCAAGGACCCGTCGCTCGCGTCCCGCCTGACGTACCGGCAGTGCGCGATCGAGGACCTCGACGTCGCGCCTGGTTCCTTCGACGTCGTCTCCGTCTTCGAGGTTATCGAGCACATTGACCGGCCGGCCGAGTTCCTCGACGGGGTGCTCCCTTTCGTCAAGCCGGGCGGGTGGCTCGTCATGAGCACCATAGCACGCACCTGGATCAGCTGGTTCACCACCAACCTCGTCGCCGAGGACATTCTGGGCATTGTGCCCCCCGGCACGCACGACTGGAACAAGTACATAAATGACCACGAGCTGTGCCGCTACTTTTCCGAGAAGCCTGGCTGGGGTGTCTCGCGCGTCATGGGTGTCATTTACGTCCCCGGTGTCGGGTGGAGGGAGGTCCAGGGTAGTGAGAAGATTGGCAACTACTTCTTGGCTGTTAGAAGGGAGCCTGAATCTTGAAGAGACTCCTAGGGTGTCATGTATACGAGTGGAGAAATAATGTATCATTATTGTAACATTTTCTTTCTTTTTTATAGAGAGGGGGAGCAGCAAATAGATGGTAATATTACCAAAAGTCGAGCTCAAAAGTCTTGTCTCTACCAAGTGCATTGATTACTATACAGTATATACCAGAATCGTCGAGTTCATATCAGACGCCCGCTAGTCGCTTGACCAACAGTCACATTGTTGCTGCTGTCTCTAATGGCAAATCATTGCTTTTTCCATAAAGCTCGCGATTACGAATGCTCATAGGCGCCGTCATCGATTGCCTTATGGGTCCATGTGCCTGGCGGGGGGCCCCGATATTCCCAAGTCCCCCTTCCAAGTCAGGGTCCCAAAAGTAACCCAACCTTATTCAAGCAGGTCACTGGCCCGTTTAAAAAAAATCCCATCTCGGCCGAATCAATTCCCACTTGGGGCAAACATTACCGGGAGGGTGTCTCCGGAGAAGCAACTCAGACTTGCGGGCCATACTAGCTTTGGGGGTGGTTTGGCAGTTGATGTTGTCGCCAGCCAGTTCTTTTGCTTTTGTTCTTTTCGTGTGTAGCCAACCAAGTCCGAGTACGAGTAGTTATAGCTGGCTAGGGATCGACAAGGCATGGGGTCAATGCAATGATTCAACCTGTGTGATATCATGACGCATCGCTTTTTGTTTTTTTATCGCGTATCCGCTTGTAGCCTGGCGGTAATACGTCATACCTCGTCGTCATCCTCGGATTCCACGTCCATCTCATCAGCATCCTGCGCCTGCTTCGCACGCTGGACCCTGTGCATAATAACATCATCCAGATAAAAGTCTTGGGCAAAGTCTCGGCGCGTAAACATCTATAAGAAAAATAAGGCAAAACACTGTCAGCTTCACCAATCTACATGTCGAGACAAAATAAAGGAGGGGGTGGCTTACCTCCGCACAACCCGTCTGGGGGCACTGCATGGGCCCCGCGCTATTACTCAAGTAGTCTAGGATGGCGCTCTTCTCAAACGTATGTTTGCACTTCTTGTTGCTGTAGGGCTCCTCTAGCGGGCGCAGGGTCAGCGGGCAGTTGAGGCTGATAACTTCGCGGGCCACGGCCACGTCGTCGTCATCGTCGTCGTCCCCACCGGCGCCGGCACCCTGGCCGTTAGTATTCTCAGCGGTGCTCAAGACAGGAGTCCCATCGTCGCGGAACCACCTCGAGGCGTCGGGTAGTGGGGGGCCATCGTCCCCAGCGATGCCGTCGTGACAGAGTTTCTTGAACGAAATGTAGTCGTTGTCGAGGGCGTATCTCTGATAGTGGGGCGTGGCATCGTACTCCTGCCTTTTGCGGGACGACGCCTCGCGTAAGCTCTCGAGAGTGCTAGGGACGGACCGGGGCTGATGTTGGCCCCCCCCTTCCTCCTCATTGTCTTCATCGTCCTGTTCCTCTGGTTGCTCCTGTGCGCGCCTCGTCGTAGCGGTGGTGTACAACTCGCCTAGCACGGCTGACTCGTCCTCGAGCGCGGCTCGTTGGTCGATGGCCGACCTTGTGGCTGCTTCACACCGCCGTGAAAGCGCATCGACCTGGGTCTCCAGATCGGCTACGTGTGCCTCCAGACGATCCTCCTCGGGTAGCCTGTCGGTGTTGCGGTCTTGGCGACGCGTGCGCATCTGCTCGAGACGGCTACGCTCGGCGAGTAGCCGGCTGTTCACGTCGTACACGGCCAGTGCTAGCTGTCGCAGGGACTCCTTGATCTGGGCCTGGTACGTGAGCGTCTCGCGGTTGCGTGATAGCTCGCCTAGCTTCGCGGCGGCTGCATCGGTGAGGGGGAACGAGGGCGGTTGGTAGTCGACGGTCTCAGCAGCAGGTGCAGGCGTCTGGCTGGCGGCTGGGATGCTGCTGCGAGCTCGGTTGACGAGTCGTCGAGACATGGTGTGCGTGTTGTGTTCTGATTCGGTAAATCGCAATAATCCTGGTTTGCCTCTTCTTTTCTCTTCTTTTCTTTTCCTTTCTTTTCCTTTCTTTTCCTGTTGAGTCTTGGTGATCCCCCGTGCGGGAACAAGACGCGATAGTGGTGGGGTGGTGATGATGGTGGTAGCGGAGATCGCGCTTTAGACGCGTCGTGGTGCAGTACTAATCACGGGCACTGTACCTGTGGAAAAAAGACCCTGAAAGTGGCAGTGACTGCCGTACTCGTATTTCCGGATTACATAATCTTTTCTTGTGATGTATCATGTCGATGAGATGGAACAAATATGACCCCAGATGTACATTCGATCCTCAAGTTCAATCCCACCATGAATCCGGCAAGAAAAGCTTGACTACACTGCTCGAAACTTTACCATCATGTTTTGTTCTAGAAGAACCACTTGAAAATTAAAAATTTGTGGTCGAGGCCCTTAGAGAGAAAGCTGCTTGCGGAATGTACTGTGGTATATCGAAGAAATGAAAAAGGCCCGGCGATCTGTACATTGCCCCTCCATCACGGAGCCATCGCCGTCCAAAAGAGTCTAGATGATCCCGCTCTCGTTTTTTTCTCTCTCGTCATTTCCCTACAATATTTATGTTTCTCTCGCAGTTTGAGAATGTTGCATTGTGCTGACGAGGGCTCACCTGGTCTGGCACCTCATGTGGCATAACATGCACGTTTCAGCTTGTCAAGGAGCCCTACAGCTTTCAGTCTCCACGACCAACAGCCCCCCCTCTCTTTCTCTCAAAGTCCCGGAGCCAATATGCCGCCCTCTGTACTCGTACACGCCGTAGAGACTCTGCAGAGCCTCTCATAGAGAGACAATGAACAGGCCCAAGCGGCGCGCAGACAAGCGCAAGGGTGATTCTCCCATGATTTAAATGATGTGTGAGTTGATTGCGTGGCATGCTTGTATTATACATTACCATATGTATAATTGAAAAAGGCACTTATGCAGCTTGTCATTCAAAAGAGAATAAAAAAGGGCAAAAAGAATAAAAAAGGGTAAAAAAGACGAAGTAAAAGGCTATTGAAGTGTGGCTGTTGTACTACCAGAGGTGATAAATTGGGGCGATCGGTACCTTCCTCCCAGATCCCCAACTCATGATGGTCCACCTCCCGATCGTCCCACATCCGGCCCGTCCATCTCTATCGACAAGCATCGGCCCAATCCCAAGCTTTTTTTCTTCTTTTATTTTGCAAAAGGGCTAGGAATCGACACGGCACGAACAGCTTGTCAAACTTGGCAAATTGTAATACAGAGTACGCGTAAGGGGCGAACAATATGCTTGCCCCATGTCTCTCCCCTGTCTCTCCTTGTGTCTCTCTCTCTCTTAACTCTCCGAATGAATAACCACCACCCTTTATTTGTGGGCGCCTCCGTAGGATGGAGTCCCTCTCTCTGGAAACCGAGTACGACGTCATGCAGCTTCCTTCCCTTGGCGCCTTTGACCTTTTCTTCCCAACCTGTACTCGTATGCTTTCTGACAGCACACACCCCCCACCCGATCCGCTTAGTCCCGGCGTCGATGGTCGCAAGATGTTGCCCCATAATCCTCCGGCCCTTGAGATCGCTGGGTGTTTAATGCCTTCCCTTCCAAGTGGAGAGCTGTTCCCGATGTAGACATGAATGGAGCCGATTTCCAATTTCTGGAATCAAGTCCGGGCCTCCCCCACACCGCTGAGAGGAGGGGCCGGACGGGAAGAGAGGCACGGAGAGGGGCGAGAAGAGAGAAAGAAAAAGGGGGACAAATTGCCTCCTCTTTCTTTCTCTTTCGCCATTCACATCTTATATATATTTTTTCTTTTTCTCTCATCCTCCCATGATCAACATCCTTACCACTTGTCATTCGCCCGGACATTTCTGCCCGTATGATGGAGTACATGCCACAGCAGCGTTTCATTGACAGATGGGGCCGACAGTCCATCGTGAACGTACGTATAGCATATACCTAGAGATATAAAGACCTCTCCCATCTGACATCTTTGTTGGCTTCCCCTTCCTATACGCAAATGGCTAACCTGTGCGAACCCATCGCCTTATAGCATGGAACATCAGAGGACGACAAGATGTACCGATGGACGCCCCAGTCACTACCCAGTCCACACAGCCCTGACTTCCCAGAGGGATCGTACTGTCCCAGTGGGATAGACGTCATGTCGATAATGGTACGCTACCATTCCTATTCAGCCACCACCTCCCTCCATACATGATCGCCCTCGACCACCGTCCTCCCTGCTATGGGAAAGAAAACCCTGCCCCGTGGAATACATTCTTACAAGGACCAATGTATGAAAACAGATTCAACTCAAGGCTCGCCCAAACCCTACCATTGACATCGGCGCCGTCGACTGCTCCGTCTCCCTCACCCTGTGCGACCTCGACATGCCCGACACGCCCATCATTTACGCCTCCGACGGATTCTGCGAGCTGACCGGCTACACCGTCCCCGAGGTCCTCGGCCGGAACCCTCGTTTCCTGCAGACTCCCCCGCCGGAAGCACGGGGACTCGTCACGAGCGACGACAGGGCCGCCATCGGACGGGTGTCTCGTGCTATGGCCCACGGGAAGGAGATACAGCTCCCAATGACCAACTACAAGAAGGACGGTCAGCGCTTCACAAACATCATGACCATCATACCCTTGAGGCTCGGCCTGGACAACGAAATCCACAACTATGCTGTGGGTTTGCAGTGCGAGGTTTGACGGGTCCTCTTGATCTCCTCAATCGCGTTTCTTCTTTCTTTTGTCGCTGGCTCTTTCGATTTGTTTGGCACTAGCGACTGTTGACCTTTGCTTTGTTTGGGGTTACACCCCTTTTCTCGATTTTGAACGACACGGTAGCGATTATGACGGCTTCTAGGCATTTTAGCGGATAGGTGAACTGGCGCATGCGGGTTTAGTTTTGATACATGATATCCATGAGTTTTACGTTACGGAATAAACGACAATAGAACAATTACTTCAACTATACATATTGACTATTTCATCACATATTCTTTTCACATATTGCGACTCGGGAAATTATTTTCTCAGCCGTCCAGATCTCCTGCGTGGCGTTGAATCCTGGTCGTCTTCCACCTTCACCTTGGACGCCTTGGTCTCAAGTTGCTTTCTCCTTTTCTTTGCATCACTCCCCGTGTCTTCATCGTCCGACTCCTCCTTCTTCACCTTAGAGCCATTGGTCTTCTTCCTCTTTTGCGTCTTGAGGTTGCCGCCATTGTCTGAATCGGTGGCATCCTCAGTCTTGGCCCCCGCAGCAATCTTGCCACTCTTCTTCTGCACCGAGGGAGCGTAGCAGCTCGTGCGCCCCCCAACAGTGATAAAGGCCAACTTCTCCCCGTTGGGGAGTTTCGACGAGTTGCCCTTGCTGCCCTTGCCCCATCGGTGGTTGAAGAGCCAGTGTTCTGGGAACTCGTCCGAGTCACCCAGCTTGTCTACGGCCGTCTGGCACACGTAACGTATCGACTCGAAGAGCTTAGCGACGGCCTCGTCGTCGAATTCGTTGCAGTACTGCTCCGGGTGGAGCTTGGCCTGGTACAACGTCTCATCCGCTACCCAGTTCCCGATGCCGCTGATCATGGTCTGGTCCAGCAGGAGGGCCTTGATCGGTACGTGCCGGGCCCTCATCTTGCCCCGGAGATACTCTTCGGTGAAGGAGTCGGTGTCGACCACGGGGTCGGGCCCGTTTTCCACCAGCGGCGAGTATTGCCGTATGGACTCCCCGGGGCAGTCGACCAGCCGTACGCGGCCGAACCGGCGCGGATCGGTGAAGGCAATCTCCGTCTTTGGCTCACCCTCGGTGACGACCTGGAACTTCCAAAAACGGGGTGGCCACTGGTCCAGCTCTGACTCCTTCATCTTCTTGTAGTAGTTTGTGTAGGCTGTTTGATCGCCTCGTATATGGACCCATCCTGGTACATGGCGGTCAGCAGCAACATCGTTGAACAGCTCAACCCCAGCAAGAAGTGATCTCACCTGTCATTCCAAAATGCATCACCAGATGCGGTGGTTTGTCAAGCGTTATCCTGGGAAGGGGCTTTTAGTCTCATTTCCAAATACCATACCCGTATTGTCATAGGAAAGAGATTGCCTACCAGAAATATTTCCCTTGATTCCCTGCCGACACAACCTGAGTGCACAACAGGCTTTAGCACGGGTCACGTTGAACCAACTGTCAGAGGGTCACCACAAACCGTCTTGCCCTTCAGGGCCTTCTCTACATCGGCACCTGTGGTACCGGCTTTTCCAAAGACATTGGCATCATCAATGGCCGTGGCGCTTGCTATACGCTTTCCAACGAGCCTGAGGCGCAAGAAATGAACGATGCGCGCGACTGCTTCAGGGTTAGCAAAATGCGACTGGGAGTATCTCGACTTAGAAGTGGATCAAACCTTCAGCAATCTCAGGCATTGTATATACAATATAAGAGAACTAATACAGATACAGCAGGTAAAATACAGCGTAAAAAAGACGGTGACTGAAGAGTGGAATTACATGAATGAACAATGTGGATTCCCCCCGCTCGTTCCCATCGTTGCGCGTCTCTTCTGGCGTTGCCTGGGAAGGCGCGCGCGGGCTTAACACGATTCCACGTGACCTGCTTATGTCAGGAAGATGGTCGTAGCTCCTGCCCCACACCGACCTGCATTCTTACAAAAAAGCAGCATTTGAATTTTTTTCTTAGTTCTTTCCTTCTCTTCCATCACCAGCTTCAAGCAAAATGGTAAGGTTCCCTCCCCTCCATCCATTTGGATTCTCCTCCTCTGCCCTTTCACACTCTCCCCCATCTTCCTGATGACAGAAAGTAAACCGCAAACTAGAGTCTTTGACCACTGGAATGAAACTAGTTTTACACGTCAGTCTGAAAGATGTTGCACAATGCAATTTTTTCGCACAGCAAAAATCATTCGCTTCTTGACCAGACGGCCTTGCTAACTGCGTTATCAATAGGATCCCATGTCCGAATGGATTAATGAAGGGAACCGTTCAGCTTGAAAGCTCGGTATCGGGATATTGACTATCCCATCAACGTAATTGGTATGTTACCGTCATGATTTTTTCTTTCACTTTTTCTTCACAACCCCACCCCACTCTTTACATGATGATCAATTCTTTTTAATATACGCTGGAAATTACCGGCTGAGTTTATTCTTTGACGATATAAATGGCTATGTCTGATGTTTACAATATCCTCACACTTCTTTACCTCATACCACTGCTGCTTGCGACAAGCTTGCTAACTATTCAAAAGTAACAGATCAAAAAGGTATGATCAGACCATCGTCGTCCCCTCGAACCATCCCGCACTCCAAGTGATGAATTGGCACTGGGCTCTGAAAAACGAATGAGCAAGAGAAGCCACTTTGCGGCAGGCCTAGAAAACCTCGCCCACTGATTGGAGCAAACCTGAAGGCGTTTACGTCCACCTCGTGACACGAACTCGAGGCTGACGCATCCTCCCAGTAATATTAGACGTGGACACTAAGGCTTGGCAAGCTGGCAGAGTTTTCAACTTGAACTAAATGGTAGGTCAAATTGATTTTTTATCTTCTGATATACAATGTATCCCTTGCACATACTGTGATGAACCCTTTAGATGACGAGTCTTATCCGGGCTTCCCGATGCAGACACAAACTATTTATACCATTCATGCATTACCTGACCTTTTTTGCAAACTTTTCAAATATTGTTGGAATCAACCTGTCTATCAACAGAAGCTAACAATCATTTAACAGATACTGAGTGAGTCTTCCCTTGGGATTCCCTACCCTCCTCATCCAATATGATGAATCGAATAAACAAGACAAGCATATGTCTGAGCTTCGGCTACGAGGATATATTTATTCCCCTGATTATACCCACCAACAGCGCCTTCATGTCTGCCAATACGGAGAGAAATTCCAGACTAACCAAACAAAAAGCTACTAGCAGCGGCCTGCAATATGGTATTCGCATGATGCTCAGCTAACTTGTAGTAAACGTGAGTACTTTTCCCCTCTACACGCACTCTCCCCTTCCCATGTTTATATGATGTATACAATTTTTATCACGACGGTCAACATAGCCAACGTTGCATTGATGACACCGCCTTTGACAAGGCTTTCAGTCTGAAAAACATTCATACCCATCTGTTCTCTTGCGCAGCTATTTGAGTATTGTTGCTAACAGAGAATCTCAAGTAATCACAGGACCTTTCAAACTCCATCACTAAAACCATTTGTCGAGAGACGTACAAAGCTGGTAGTACCGAGTAGTTTGCTGCTATTACTCGCAACATAATAAAAACAAATCTATATATTACCACTATTCACCACCATGTTTCCTTTTTACAACCGTGAACAAGTGCAAGTGCATACTTGATAACAGTAACGAAACAGCGACTTTTTTTTTGTCTTTTTGTAAAACAATACAGGCGTTTTTCTCGTGAATCATAACAGGACTAATTACTTGAAAGAAATCCCCAACGTACCACGGCGACAGTACACCGTGACAAATAAACAAGCTATCTTCCCTTAGAACCTCCCACTGCTGACGACTGATCCCCCTCAGAGCTCAGGGATATGAGAATCGAGTTCGAACAGCTCGGTGTTGCCATTGTGCATCAATGCGCTCGGCAAGTCTCCATCACAGCTATTCAACGCCCACCCCGAGTCAGCGACTATTCCAGATCCAACTACCCGATACGTCCATTGCGTAGGAAGAAACGAGAGGGAAAAGACAAAGACATGATATAAATTTAAAGAAAAAAAAAGAGAGAGAAGGCGACACAGGAGCTGGAAGGAAGGAAGAAACAAAAGAATAGAGCAAAGGAGAGTCAAGAAAAAGAGCAAAGGTGAGCAAAGAAGAAAGAGTAAAGAGAGCAAAGAAAGAACAAATAAGACGGAAAGAAGAAAACGTAAAGAAGAAGAAGAAAAAAAGCTTACGAAGGCCACTTCCCATCAAGAGAAGTAGGACAAGACCTCGGCTGCATGGAACTAGTATCGTAGACGACACCAGAAGCACCAGTAGCAAAAGCATAGTACGCCTCCATGGGATCGATATGATCACCTAGGCCGTAGCAGCTGCCACCGCCACCAAAGCTGTAAGGAGGCGAGGAGTCTTCGGGGTTGTACTGGCGCAGATCATGATCGTGATGGATGTTCTGAAGACCCATGTGGCTGAAGTTGTTGCTGCTGTCGTAGCTGCTACTTCTGGGACTCCACGCGGAGGAGGAGGAGCAAGAAGGGGAGGATGCAGATGCAGATGCAGAAGCAGAAGCAGAAGCAGAAGCAGAAGCAGAGGTAGAAACATCTGGATCGTAGAGATCGAGTGGGGGAGGGGAGGAGGAGGAGGGCGAGGGGGAGGAGGGAGATTCGCCGCCGCCTCCACGGGGGGGAAGAAATTGACCGCCGTTTCGACGACACCATTTGTCCATGCGGTACTGTTCTTGTCTGGGGATTCGACCTCCCGCGGCCCTGATGTTTATGGGACTTCTCGAGATGGTGGAGGAAGTGGTGGCTCTCTTGTACTTGTGCAGACGCCAGATGTCGAAGCGTTGTCTGTAGGAGCGGATTCTATAGGGTGGGTGGGGTGTGTTGTGTAAGTGGATGGTCTCGTTGGCATGTCTTGGCTTCATATATAAAAGAGAGAGAAAAGGGTAATAAGGGAAAGAAAAAAGAGAGGGAAGAGATGGAAATGATGAGGAGAAAAGAGAAGATACGTACGATGCGTCGAAATTATACTCATTGCGCATAATGTTGCGGACGTCGCGCAGTGGCATCTTTCGATCCATGTAGAGCTTTGTGATGGTGTCACGATGTTCACCCCACGGCTTGGCCATTGTCGCTTGTTGAAAATCGTTGATATCGTATGAAATGAGGCTTGGCTTTCCTTTTTTCTTCTTCTTTTTTTCTTCTCTCTCTTCTTTTCATGCAAAGCAATTGAGAGAAGTTTTTTTTTCTTTTTTTTCCCCCCTCTCCCTTAATAGGATTTGTTTTCTGTGATGGAAAAAGTGCACATGGGGAGAAAAGGATATAAGGCAACTTCGTGTAGATGTAGATCCGGGAGTAGTAATAAGAAGTGGTTTTGACAATGAAGAAGAAAAGAAAAAAAAATATCAAATCAATGACAAGAACTGTACATGAATATGAAGAGGGAGAAGAAAAAAAAAGACGTTGAATATGGTAATGAGTTTTAACTCTTAACAACAAGTGGTGGTAGTCATTGTGTGTCGAATGAAGGAGGTGGTTGAACGTCTTGATGATCTCTAGTTCCCATTTACTTGCCAGCTCGCGTACACGGAACGGGCATTTATATCCAGAATGTGCAATGCGGCTTAAAATCCCGTTTGGCTGGTCGTACGCTCTGCGCACTTGGTCGGTGCCTTTCCCTCCCCCCTCCCTCCCTCTTCCTCTCTCTCTCTCTCTCTCTCTCTCTCTCCCTCTGTACCCACCCCCCAGCCGACAAAGAGAGCCTGCATGGCCACCCAGTGAG
>FYEV01001771.1:41684-176238 GCA_900188565.1 Geosmithia flava
CTCCCTCTCTCTCTCTCTCTCTCTCTCTCTCTCCCTCTGTACCCACCCCCCAGCCGACAAAGAGAGCCTGCATGGCCACCCAGTGAGGCGGCTTGTTGGAAAGGGGGAGGGGGGAGGACCGTAAATGCAACCTGGTAGGGTCACTAGTTCAGTCTGTATGGAGTCGCCTCACTGGTCCTGTTGGTTGTCTTTCTTCATTTCATTTCATTGATCTTTTTATCTTTTTGTTTTCTGTTACTCTACTTAGATCCATTTTTCTTCTTCTTCTTCTTCCTTCTCATTCACGCAACTCTTTCACTTCCATTCAATCTTTGTATTTCAACAACCTACTATTCACTGCCTACTACTACATAGTATTCATCATTCTGTATATAACAAATTATGCAAAATGTAAAATCATTACACACACCCAACACCAATGACATTCGGACAAGAACCAAAAATAGTCAGGGGGAAATACACACACACACACTCTCACAAGAAAAAGAAAAGAAAAAAACATGATGAAGTGGAAGAACGGGCGGTTATATCCAACCACCGTAGGGTTGTAAGTGGAATCCTTCCACCTGCATGTCAGCATCACCCCACCACTCAAGCCGGGCACACGGGCACACCAGGTACTCGTACTTACCACTCGTAGTATAGTGCGGGAGTCACCACTACTAGTCCCGTCTACAGTACTTTCAACACCTGTGCCGATCTGCAAGGCAACAGCCACAAGGCAAACCCCCCCTGCCTACTAGTATGGTTTTATGTTGTTTTTCTTTATGACATGGTTCGCAATACTCTACCCTCATCTCATTGGTTCCAACTCTCCCCCCCCCCCTAGATGAAATTCTTGCCTTGTAATGTAACTCGTACTCGTACCGTCACCGTCACACACACATGGATACCTCCAACTACCTGTATGAGAGTGTGCTGGCAAGGCGAAATTTTGGGGGCGGAGTGATCTCGTGAGGGGTGGTGGGGAGGGGGGGGGACGGGGGGCCGGGTCCAAGTCCAACCAACAATTGTCAACCAGTCATTGTACCCTCTCTCATCCCAGGTTCAGGTCATGCCATGTCATAGCCCCGGGGATGGGGATTATATGTGCTGCTACTACTAGTTAGATAACCGAGACAAGGCAGAGCTTCAAAATCAGCCCTACGAGATCACCAACCGTGCATTGAAACCAAAAAGTTGGTCGAAGCCTCACTCGTCAAACACACTCACCACTTACTCACTACATAAGTACCTCTTCTACTCTACTACTAACCTCCCGCTCTACTAGTATTGGCCAATACGGGGGGCGCTAAAATTCAACAAGGCGAAGGACATGAGATTGACCACATCCATGGCTTGCACATAACTCACAGAGTCACCGCTGTACTGGTGTAAACACCCCGTAGGTACGGTGCCCTACTGGCATCGAGATTTCAAGGCTGTATGTAGGATTCATGATGACTCCGAGAAAAAAAGTGATGCATCACACTGCCCTGTGAGCTCTCTCTCTCGCATGTGTCGATCGTCAATCACTACGGAGTAGTACTACTACTACTAGTACTACTACTAGTACTACTCCGTCTGTACCTGTACTGCTGTGCCTCTATCATGTCCTAGAGTATACACACACCAACACTTTGAAACGTCGGTCGGTCTACTATCATGGAAAGAACGGGAGGGTGTTTCCTCCATGACCCCGGGTACATTGACGTGTCCTGCCGTGTGTCCTGCCGTGTGTCCTGCCGTGTACACAATCATTCCTCTTGACATGGGTTGTTCTACCGAGTACAAGGTAGAGAGAGAGACATGAAGATGACATCCATCAAGACCTCACAACAACGTGGCTATAAAACATTCTCATGACGTAAATCATTCGACCTTGGACGATACTCGGATAATTAAGAAGAAAAAAAAAAGGACTATTAATGTTATTGTTATACCGAATTAACTATAAAGAGCAGTTGAAAAAAAAAGAGACCAAAAAAAAAGTACTGCAACCAACACAAAAGCACCGCCTACCCGGTCCAAGGCAGTATTTCTCTCCGGGTGTGACCAATATTGTATATGTACTCAGCCAAGGCAAAACAAAAGTCCAGGTTGTCCATTGACACGCCATATTCAGCTGATACCACCATCCCATTTCATCCCATCCTCGGTAAAAAAAAGTCCTACGTGAATAACTGAGCCTCGTGGTTGTTGTCAATGTGGACGCGTCATGTTTCAAGGCAAAGTTGTTGGCATGGCAGAGGAGAGAAAAAAAAACATGAAAAAACATGAGACTTTCTCAGAAGGAATCCATGGCATGAGATCAATCTCTACCCCAATGAGGCCTATCCGACTCATCCTCCTCCAGGGCCAACAGAGTAGCATAATTCGTTGAGATTACAGAGCTTCGTCGCTCCACCTAGGCAGCAGCCTCGGCCTTCTTCTCAGCGGATGACGATGATGCTGGCTCCGTGACACCCGACTCGTGCGCGCTCGTCGTCGACGCCACGTCGCTGGCCTGGTTGAGTGCCAGCTTGTCGCTGCTCGACGATCCCGTGATGGCGCCCGCAGCCTTGGTCGACGAGGCTGCTGGCGAGGCGGGCGTGGACCCAGCTGCTGAGGGGGTGGCGGATCCCGCGGCCGCCGACGCAGTGTCGATGGCACCTCCGCCAGCGCCCGCCGTCAGCCCCGAGATGACCGAGAACCACTTTTGCGCGTCGCCGGGCGTGTGTGCCTTGAAGTTGAGCTCCGCATTACCCGTGAGCCTGCCGCTCATCGTCTTGCTGCGGTCCTTGCCCTTGACCGTGAACTTGTCGCCCGAGGGGGTGCCCACCGTCGCGTCGCCCAGGTAGATGGACAGCTCCGGCTTGGGGTCCTCGCGCGCATTGTCCGAGTCCTTGAACTCGTGCAGGAACTTGGACGGCGTCACAACGTAGTAGCCCGTCGAGAAGCCCCACGACAGCTTGTTGCGCGACTTGCGCTCCAGGGACCCCTCGATCAGCGGCCGGGCCGACGCGTGGTCCATGTTAGGGAACGTGATGTTGTCGACGGACCGCGGGGGCTCGTTGGACTGCGCCAGGCGCTCGGCGCTGCGTACCGTAAAGTTGGCCCACTCGTACTCGGCCGGCACGCGCTGGATCGTCGCCAGCATGTCGTTGTGCAGCGCCCGCGTCTTGTCGGCCTGACCGCCCGCCAGCTGCGTAAAGGCTTCCATGGCCTGCTGGAAGACCTCGATGACGTGGGACTCGAACATGGCAAAGTTGTTCTGCACCGCAATCAGGTCGTTGTGGTGGTTGTTCTCCGCCATGACCTGCACGCTCAGCCGGTGGAGCACGCCGCGGTGCACCACGTACGGGTCATCGTGCCCGTTGATCTTGCCGCCCGCCGAGTCAAAGGCGGCCGCCTGCTGGCCCAGCAGCTCAATGTGCTTCTGCGTCGTATTGCGCGACTTCTCCACCTCCTTGGCTCCCTTCTGCGCACCGCTAGACAGCTCCTTGGCCTTGTGCTTGATCTCCTTGTGTAGACGTTCGAGGATGGGGCGGACCGAGCCCTTGATGCTCTTCTCCGTCTCGAGGTTCGTGTTGATGAGCGATTGCGTGTTGGAGCGGAGGTTTTCGAAGAAGCCGGCGACACCGTTGATGCTCTGGTCAAAGTGGTGGCCTTCCTTGAGAGGGTTGGAGATGGTCTAAATAGATCGGGTGGTCATGCATGAGTATTATTGCACTTGTGTGTGTGTGTAAATGCCGGCATGAGCACTGTGGAGGGTGTACGTACCTTGAGAGCGCGCTCGTACTCCTTTGCGTGCTTCCCATGGATCTTCTCCATGGCCTCGACATAGTCCTCGAGGTACCCGCAAGCATGCTTCCATGCCTGAAGGCGTTCAGCGAGTAGGCCAGCCGTCTAATATGCAACTGTGTGTCAGCTGGTTCGTGCTCTGCTGTCGATCGCACACAGCAGACGAGGAGAGGGGCAACCTACGTTAGAGGGGTCAATCTCAGGAATGGCATCATCGCTAATGATGCTCATGTTCGTTGCCGCCCTCGAGGGGAGCTCCAAGGTGGGGGATGTAGGGCCAGACATGCTGATCGCGGGAAGTGGGGTGATGAGAGAGAGATAGGAGGAGGGCGAACCGGGGAAGAGAGGGAGAGAGGAAAGCTGTTTAAGTTGGAAGAAAAGCCGTCAGTTTCACAGTTTTGAAGTTGATGCTGTGTCGTAGCACACGAAACGCAGCGGACAAAAGGAGGGAGGGAGGAGAAGGAGACTGAGTGACGCAAGAGACAAGAAGGATAGGCCAGGAAAAAAAAAAAAGGAGCTTCCTATCGCCACCCGGGCCGACATGCGACGGGAGTCCGTAATGTTGCGTGCACACAGCACGGGGATTTCGGGAAATGAATTTGGGAAATAGACGGCGTGGCGCAGGGTCTTGGCAACCAAAGTTGACGGGGATAACCCCGGGTTCATATAAAATCAGACCATCATCTCCTTTTTCTTTCTTTCTTTCCTTTTTCTTCTTTCCGTTGGTCTATTCCTTGTTCTGCGTAGTGTAGCACATTCGTCCCTCTTCTTTTCCTCTCCTCTCCTCCCCCCCACGCATGGTGCAATAGGAGGTGTGGCCACTTACGTCAGTGTGCGTTGTCGCAAAAAAAGATGGAGGGGATTCGGAGGAGGGATTACGTCGTATATATAAAGTCGTCGTTGTCGTCAGCAGGGAATGAGTGAAGAGAGAGAGAAAAAGAGGATCTGGGGGGAGTAGAGGGAACAAAAGAAGGAGAGAGCTTTCCAAGGTCCATCTCTCCCCTGGGGAAAGCTTGAAATGCCCCTCTTCTGCTACTCGCACGTTAAAATAACGGCCAATTCAGTGAGGGAGAGGGGGACCGCGATTCCTGGGAAAGTGGAGAGGGGAGGTCCTTGCCCCGCCCGATCCTTCCGTACTTGGGAGGATTTCAATCATCTTGATCAGAGTGGTACAGCAGTATCGTGATCAACTATTCTATCTAGTATTCTTTCATTCGACAGTCCTACTAGTAAAACAACAGAGTGCATGTAAACTCTCGGGGTTTAGAAACTTGACCCAGCACTTATTCACAGTCAGCACTCAAACTTCCATGTTGGAGAAGATTGCAGATCCCCGCTTCGGAGCTGGGGATATCCGGGTAGCACAGGTACACACCGTACACACAGCACAGGTACGATGCTGGCATTAATACCGCTCTGTATGCCGTTGATAACCTAATCCTTCATGCCAAGTCGTATTACATGCAGCAGCGGATATAAAAGAGCTGAGCATTCCCTAATATCAATAATAAGAAAAGAAGCGAAAAAAAAAAAAGAAAAAGAGGCAATCAATACAAAAAGATATATATACGTATTTCTGAAAAGAGTACAAAAATACAAAAAGAAAATCGACATGGGACGGATTTGAACCGCCGCGTCCGAAGACATGAGATATGCTCTCCGATTTTGCTTATCCAAGGATAGAAAATGTTCGAGTCTCACCCATTAACCACTCTGGCACCATGCCTTGAGAATTTGGCAAACTAATGATGGACTTGTACTTGGTTCGGTTCTGATCCTGGTGCGGGTGTGCCGTCTGGTGCACCACCATTCATCCTCCTGGGTCTAGAAGAAGAATGACGTCGACTATTCAAGTTTTTTTATTTTTATTTTTACGAGCAGTACAACCATTCTTCCAACCAACGACATTATCCTGATCAATCGTAACTGGGCGGTAGCAGGAAAACTCTTTAGGCTGTCAATGCTGAGAAATAGGACCCCGAGGTCGAGTTCTAGAATCGGGGATTTCGACGCATCCGTTCTAGGAAACGCCATTGACGTCAGTGTAGGAATGCAGTTGGGTATCACGGCATATATGTCATGTTCGTATGTACATCTTCAATATGTAGTCAGGATTCATGTTTATGTGTGTATCCAACTGTGTGTAGAATTTGTAGAATGTGTAGAATGAATAGATCCAGTATCTTCATGTATATTCATCCAGATCCAACGTGATATTTCCTAACTCTCCAAATATCCCAACCGTCTATAAAAACCAAAAACAACGTATAACAAAAATCTGTTTCTCAATGAGGGGGGGATTCAATTATCCATGTTCCAAAAGCATATAACAAAAAAAAAAAAAGTACTATATCCAAAATATATCCAAAGATCCAAAATCAATACCGAAAAAACGCCTGGGTATGCTCATTTTCCCCGCTTTATATAAAAAATCAGGTTTGTTTTCATGTTTAAAAGAAAAACCACCAAAGAAAATCATGTCATCAACTCGCCAGCGTGTCCAAAAAATAAAAGAAGAACAAAAGAAAATAGAAGGGTAGAAGCAAAAATAGAAGAGGGGAGAGGGGAGAGGGTGATCTCGCAGTTTGAGATAATGAAGGGGAGTGGGAATATAAAAGCTATACAGCTTGATCCTGTATATGAACCCTCCTAGGAGGACCCTCCTCATTCGCAGGCCGACTGGTACGCAGAGCACTAGGCCTACTAGACAGCGTCGGCCTCCTAGACATGGTGCCGCCAGGCGTGGTAGACCCGCTGGTGGTGACGCTGGCGCTGCCAGCCCCCCCGTTGCCGTCCTCGGAGACGTGCAGCGCGGCGGCGAACACGTCCCCGTTCTCGACGAGTCCGAGGTCCGTGGCCGGCGGGGTGCTGGGCGTGCTCATGGCGGTGCGGTAGTCGGGCAGGTGGTTGACGTCGCCCGGGGCACGGGTGCGCACGGCGGTCGAGTAGCTGGGCACGCGCGTGGTGGGGGCCATCTCGAGCTCGTCGACGTGCTCCTGGGGCGACTCCTGCCCCGAGGAGGTGGTGTCGTTGCCGCTGTTGTGCCGCGTCAGGTTGTTGGAGCTCGGCTCCGAGATGGCCGGGAGCATCGACGACCCGATGGTCTGGTTGAAGGCCGTGTTGCGCTCCGTCGGGTCGTCCGACACGTTGGCCAGGCGGGACGACAGGTCCGCCGGGGCCACGGGCCCGCCGCGGTGCCCGCCCAGGAGGCCGGCCAGGTTCTCCGACGACCCGGCCCGCGAGTGCAGGTATATCGGGCTGCTGACGCCCGACACGCCGCCCGCCGGCGTCTGGAAGCCCGTCATGTCGTCGTCGTACAGCTGGTCCAGCTGGTGGTCGTGGTAGCTCGGGGGTGCCACGCGGTTCGGGTCGTCGGCCGTTCGGGCTGACTGCGGGTTGATGACGCTGCCTTGCTCGTCTAGTGGTACGTTGGGGGAGATGAAGATGGATACGGGGAGGGTGGCGCGGAGCTATAGTCGTGTTAGTTTGGGTTGATGCTAGGGTGGGGGAATAGAAGAAGGAGAAGAAAAAGCGAGAGAGAGAGAGAACGTACCTCGGAAACGTGGCCATCAGGATTCTTGAGACCAATAGTCAACTTGAGTTTATGACGGACCTTGATGCCGTGGATGTTGACGTCCTGGATGCACTGTCGCAGCCTGCGGGGCAGGTTGAGGGGCCTGGCGACGACCCAGCCCTCCTGGCCGGTGTCCTCGATGGTGTCCTGCCAGGTGCTGTCGCGGTCGGCGTCAATGTCCCACCTCTCGACCTCGCGCTCGACCTTGTGCTCGCGCATGCTGTAGCCGGTGTAGCTCTGGATGCAGGTCTCGCGGATCTCGAGGAGGCAGACGGTGATCTTGCCGAGCTCGAGCCCCTTGAGCAGCGGGGTGAGGCGCATCTCGAGGTTGACGCGGCCGCCGAAGGCGACGGCCTTTTGCGGGACGACGATGGAATAGTCAATCTTGTTGGGCCAGATGTTCTCGACGCTCATGGCGTGGTGGAACTCGAGGGCGCCGGCCTCGAGGGTGCGGATGACGCGCAGGTGCTTGTACGAGTGGAGGTCGTAGGCGAACTTGCCGCGGCCGACGGTCGCCTTGAGCCGGTACGAGATGGACGCCTCGGATATGCCCTCGACGCTCTCGGCCGCGTCGCCCGGCATCGTGTACTCGAACGGGTACTCGTAGTTGCCGGCCTGAAGGGTCATGCTCTTGCCCGGTGTGCCGACAAAGGGCTCCCACCTGTGCTCGAGGACGGTGACGAGCCTGTCGACTTTCTGACTGGAGGATCCTGGTGTTCTGAGGGACGTTGTTAGTACTGATCATCTGTCTTTTTTGCTTTTGTAGACGAAGACGTTGGCGAAAAACGCCCAGCTGGTGGGCTGGGCTGGGCTGGGCTGGGCGCTAGCCAGCCACGTTGGTGATGGTGGCGCAATCGAGAGGGACAAAAGAAGAAAAAAAAAAAAAAGGATCAGAGGTACATACTTTATGCGAAGAGTACCAGTGAGACGAAGGTGAACATCCTCAATCTTGAGAGAGGATGGAAGGCAGAGGACGATGACGCCCTTGACGAGCTGACCTGCAGACTCGTGCTCTCCGCCGCGAAAGACGATGAAGTCATTTTCCAGTCTGGTGAGCATTTTCGCAGCAATTAGCAATGGACACACAAACACACACACACACAAAGAGCTGAGCTGCAGTGGACCCTGAGTTTTGGGAGAATTTCCCCTCTGCTGCATAGATAAAAAGGAAAAACTCACCGAATGTCAAACAGGCTGGCAGCATTGCGACCTGTGACGGACTGAAATGGTTTAAACGACGGCATCGCGGGCGGGTAGGAGAGAGCTCGTCCCGCGGAGGGGAGGAGGGGGAGGGAGGATGGGGGGGTGCGGTTTCGTTCGGGCGCGCGCGCGTGAGAGGGAGGGGCAGACAAAATTGCTGCTAGATGGTGATTCGTGAGCTCATACGATGTTTGTGTGTGTACGAGAGAGAAAAGAGAGAGAGAGAGAGGGAGAGAGAGAACCTCCAAAGAGTACGATGATGGAGGAATCAAGAGAGAGAAAATGTGTAGAGGAAGTAGTAGAATACGGAGTAAGAGAGAGGTAGTAGAGAAGGGTTAGAAAAAAAAACGGTAGGAGTTTTACGTTGTCGTCAGATGGATTTTATCCGACATGGGGCGAAACGGCGAAGAAGATGGTTAAAGGGCCGAGGGGGGGGAAGGCAGAGCAGAGAGAGATGTACTATTACTCGTACAGGTACTATTTTACTATTACTGGGTTGACACTCTCTCTGTACGTGTACGGAGTAACTTACATTCTACTACTGTACTACGAGTAGTACTTTGTAAATAGTCAAGAACTAGACCCTCTCTTTCTACTACTACTACTACAACCTGCAAAGGAAAGAATGAAAAAAAAAAAAAAAAGAAACGACAAGGGGGACGTTCGTGGGGGCACACACGCACACACATGCACACACGTACAGAGTGACAAGAAGAGTGACACAGCCGCCCACCATGAGGGAAGAGTCCACGGGATGGCGCTTTCGGTGGGGCGCAATGCGTCGGTGACGCAGATCGGCAGGACGGGACGTGATGGGCTAGAAGGTGATGAGAGAGATGTACAGTACTTTGTGTGTGTGTGTTGAAACGAGGATAGGTTATTACGGAGTACGCTGTGCAGGCAGTAGTTTTAGTATACGACTACTCGGTGCTACCTGTAAGTATGAGCCGGTTATTAGTCGTCGGTAATAAAGAGGAATCTCTCTTTTCTCTCATTCTCTTACTCTTCATATACAGCTTGATCGAGGCATTAAGGTATCCCATTAGCAACCATTACTTCAGACTTTGGTTGTGGCTTTTCCGGTTGCGACAGGCAGGCAGGACAGTACAACACGGAGTATGGACGGAGTACAAAAAGAGGTCAGGTAATGATAGTAGTAGTCGTAGTCGTACTGTATGAACATGTACGGAATACCCAAATATGTATCCTCCGACCTCTGTATTCGCACGTGTACCTACTACTAGTAGTAGTAGTACTACTACTACTACTACTGGTACTAATAGTATGCACGGCGGGGATATAATACAAACAGTACAGTAAAAAGATTTCAAGGCGGCGGGCGTAGTATTAGTGGGGCCACCATTTCTTATCAGTACCTTGGATGTCGTCGTTTAACCATTATCGGCCAGCCATCCAGCACAGCACAGCATAGCACCAGCCATCCATCCAGGCTTGAAGCAACAGCAGCAGCAGCAGCAGCAGCAGTAGTAATATTTATGACCACATGATGTTTCTTCTTGTCTTTGTGTGTCTTGTCTCGGATACAATATCGTAAAAGCTTCTTGGCTTCTTCGTGCAATAATAGATCACGGTTCCAAGTCAAGTGAAACCATCTGCGTAGTAGTCACAGTAGCCCGGTCCGGAGCCTGATACCCCATATCGACAAGCGTGACAAGTTAACTCTGGCCGGTCCGGAATGGGAAAGACATTTCATGACTGGTGCTGGGAGAGTTATTTGTAGTACTACTACTATTACTAGTACTCATCCCATTTCCCTACCTATTTACTACTCGTACTGCCTGTGTGTTCATAGCAATAGATGGCTGGTCAGTGTAAAACGCTGGTGATCCGTGGCAATGACCAGCTGGATGTGCAATGACCTGCAAGTTCAACCTACACTGTAGTATTTCTTTTTTTCCCTTCCTCGGACCTAAATTTATCCACCAACAATACCTTTGGAGATGAACACATCTTGCTCAGTACTGCAGGTAATCATACTCTGGAATACTCTGTAGGTAGTAGTAATAGACGAAAATCATATGCAAAAGGAAAGGAAAAAAAAAAATGTAACAAACGTCTCCAATTTTTCCACACTTTCAACTTTCCCTCTCCCCGAATTTCGACCAAGGCTGAGTCGTGGGACTTTGCGCACGCCACCCGGCCCCACCATCCATCCGTGTCTTTTTTCTCTCTCTCTCTTTTTTTCCTTTCAGAGGGTTTGAGGGTGTGCTGCTACTGCTGCTGAGCTGCACATCGTAATCTGCACAGCGTAAATGATCAGGCGTCGGACATTCTACCATTCACCAAAAAATGAGGCTGGACATCGGGTCAATGGACTTGATCACGCCCAGCCCAGACGGGCACGCGGCTCACGGATGAAACAGGGTCATCGGCAACGGCGTCTACTCGTACTTGTACAAAAGCATCCGTATTACAGAGTACTAGTACGGAGAAGTATTATTACTTGAATATTTGAAAGTATACAGCTCGGGAGAAGGGGGGACCCTTGTTGATCTCTTTAACCCATGCCCGCGTATCGTCCACTTTCTGCTCCGTAGTCGTGCTCCGTAGACTTTCAGACTCCAGTGCAGTTACATGTAAACTACGACTACAACGAGTAATAATAACAGTTAACTGGTAGTAGTAGCAGTAGTCGCAGTATGACCCTGAGAACTTGGTACTCGTACAGTCAACTATCACATCCCTGCTCCGAACCACATAATGATTTTTTTCTTCTCCTTCCGACATCTCTTTTTGCCCCCCCTGGACCCTGCATCTGCTAGGCCTTGCATCTTTTCCCATCATGCCACTCAAGGCTGATGGGGTGATTTTTTTTTCCTTCTTCTTCTTCTTCTTCTTCTTCTCTTACTTGGAGGTGCTCATCCATTTCTTCCTTTACGATCCCGGGTCTCTACCTCCGGTTCCTTCCTTTACAATCTGCATGTGTAGGTAGTGCTAATGCACCTCAACGCCGGAAGGACTACGGGTATTACATGTAGTAATAGGGCCCCTCCTCGCCTTTCGGCTTTGCCAACAAGGTGGGCCAAGAGGGAGAGAAATGCCGTGATACCCAGTCCAGTTCGGGTCCCAGGTCTTATCGCTGTCATACATTACGAGGCATCTCGTACGAGTTGAACATGGACATTTCGCCTTAACCTCGAAACGCATGCTTGTCCTTTTTTTGAACTGTCTCATATGTGCATACGACGTACATGTATACGCAACTTGTCATGTCTTTTAACCATGAGCATTCTACTATTTCTGTACAAGTACTGTACCTGTACAGGCAGAGTAAACTTGCAATAGTGCCTGTACTCCGTACCCTTTACTTGATCAAAGACGACGGAAAAGTCGAGATGGCTTCGGCCAAGCCTTCTAGTGTCCTGCACACGAAACTAGTATGCATCTACCGTACAGGTACATGGAGCATCAATCACCAGAGCCTCACCGCACGTGTGTTTTCAACAACTGGTATTGCTACTAGTAGTATGTAAATAAAATATCTTTTACGAGTATATTCTTTTGATTACCATCCTAGTAGCAGTATGACTAGTACCTGCCGTTGAAAATGCCCTTTTCCGTGGCTCGCGCGGCATGCAACCTAGATCCTAGCTGCCGTACGACGTGCATGGTATTAAAAAAGAATGCGGCTCTTTGGATATTTCACCTGGACCCCAGTTCAGGCAGGACAAGTATGATTATTATTATTAAATACAAGATGATACTACATAAAATGTAGGTAAAAAAAAAGGGACAATTTATTGAATAATTATGAGTTAAAAACAATGAGGCTCGGCTCGTACATGCACTGCTACTACGAGTACTGTCCATGGATGTTCTTTGTCTCCCCCTTCCCAGCAAGGTCTTAGCGTCGGCCTCTCTACGGCTCTGACTCGGCCCTGGTGTACTCGTACATGTCGAAACCTGTCAAAGGGCCAAGAAAAAAAGCTTGGTTGCTCTGCTTATCGTTTTCTTCACCTGTACGGAGTAGCTGTACTCGTACTGTTTCTGTATTTTACCTGCGGCTCCTGCGGCCAATTCGCATAATACCAGAGTACATGCTTTTTCTTTCTGTGGTCCTCAACTTTTTTTGAGCCTTTTCTCTTTTTTTTTCTGTTCTCTTATCCCTTTGTCTCTGGTTCCTTTGACCTTGTTAGGTTTGCACATAACTCGTATACTTGACGCCTTTTCTATTCGGGGCAATCATTATCTAGGGGCCAGGGCAGCCAGGCACAAGGACAATGGAAGACAACACACACAATGGCGTCGGCCCGTTCCCACGTGCTCGTACCTCTTTTTTTCATGTGCTACCATTGTTTGATTGTGTTCTAACATGATCTTCTTCTTCCTCTTCTTCTTCTCCCATTTCAGCCGCCACCGTGATGCGTGTTCCTTTGCCACATGGTCAATTCGTACCTGTAATAATAGTACTACTACTAATACAGACCTGCGTTTACACGCTGTGTCACAGACACATGTACAGTTTTCAATGCCGCTTCCCGGACCTCTCATCCTCATCATTGAGGGAATTCCATACACGCGGCGGTGTAACCAACAATGTATAAAACACCTCGTGGTGGCGCTTTGCCAAGGCTCGTAAAATGGACTCTCCTTACAGAGAGAGAGAGAGAGAGATATTGTCTTCTGTTGGGTTGAATGTCCGCCGTGCTTTCTTTTCAGTCTTCGCTGTTCACACACACACTCTTAGTTCAAAGTCCATCTAGGTTTCATCAAGAGACAGGGGTTAGGAGGGATGCGGCTGATGGGACCATGATCCTGTGGCGTTACATCAAAGACCAATCATGACCGGGATAGCAATCGGCATTTGATGGATGCCTGCTACCATCTTTGGACCTTGGTGCATATGTATGAGGCAGATTGGCACACACACACACACACACACACATGCACGTACGCACGCACGCACGCACGTAAAAAGGAAAAAAAGAAGGAGAGAAGAAAAATCTGAGCCTCATTGTTACCACGACGTTGAGATGACAGCAAGGGGAACCAACATATCACATCACATTGTACAGAGTACCATTGATTGGTAGTACATAAGTATTACCTACATGTAATGCCTTGTACTACCAGTAGTAGTAGTAGTAGTAGTAGTAGTAGTAGTAGTAGTAGTAGTAGTCAAAGATTCCCATTGTCAGGAAAACAAGTCATTGCAGCCTAATCACATTCCATAAACATGACCAATAATAATACTACTTAGGACCTTCTTTTGCTCCATTGCACGCTCACTGATCATGCCCGAGAAAGAGAATGGTTGGGAAATAAGAAAAGTAAATTCGCTCTTGGTAAACTTTTTTTTTTGTTCTTCACTTGTGCCATATATGCAAGACGCCGAAAGAAAAGTGGTGACACATACAAGGTGCACGTTAGATGTCCCCATGGTGTGTAGTGGCTCCAGCACCATCACGTCTGCGTCTGTGTTCCTGGGCGGTTCCACGTCCTGACATGTCCAGTCTTGCAGCTAGTGATGATGGCGTCTTCTGTAAACCCGAGCCAGCAGCAAGGGTCCTTGTCGATCATTTTGTTCTAAACGTGGAGTTGTTAGTCTTTTCCTTTGCACTACTTTTAACAGTCACATGCCATTTCCGTCTCTCTTGTATACACCACAAGTCAAGAGACAGAAAGAGAGAGAGAGAGACGGTGATAAAAGGAAAGAAGAGAGAAAGAAAGAAAGAAAAGAAAGAGAAAAAAAAAAAAAAACTCACCAATACAGGAGGCAACATGGGAATTCTAGACCGCGGCTCAACAGGATGAGCTACATCATTGTCATACGCCGCCTGCGAGTGACCAGTATTGGCCGTCTCTGGTCGATGTGTGTAACGTGATGAGACGGAACCCCTATGATGTACAGAGTGCTATTTGTTTTCCTAAAAGTTAGTCGATATGCCCAAAAAAACGGTAAGAGATGCGTGGAAAGTGAGAGATAGCAGAGTATAGGAGAGTTAAAGAGAGAGAGAAAGGGGACAACAAAAAAGAACCTACCGCTCGTGGCCTGTGAAGCATACTGACGCTAAAGTCCCACAGACAAAGACGACCATCCTCACCAACACTGCCAAACCGATAACTACGCTCGTCGCACCTCCACGGGTCAAACGCCACGGCTGCCACCCAGGACTGGTGACCCTGGCACCTTGCCACGAGGGCCGAGTCGTCCATTGACCATATGGAGATGAGGTCGTCCTGCCCGCCCGTGAGAATGTACTTGCCATCCGGGGACCAGCAGACGCAGATGAAGCCTCCGTAGTAAGAGTAGAAGACATCTAGGAGTCTATTTTCATACACATCCGACTGTCAGTAAAAGAATACAGATTCATTTCCGCGGGATGGAAAGAAATATGAGAGAAAAGGGTGAGTGAATCGGAGGCATATGTCCTTACTCTTCGTCAAGATAATTCATGACCCTCAGCGTCCCGTCCTCCGACACGACAGCCAGGTGACGACAATCAGGGGAGAATGCGAATGCGCTGATGCGCTGGTTCGCCAGCTTCCAGCACGCAACCGGGTTGGTCTTTTGGTTCTGCGAGTGGACGGACTTGTGGATCTGCATGTCGAGATCGCTCGAGGGACCCCCGCCGAGACCACCCCCGCCTAGGCCGCCGCCAACGTTGCTGCCCGCGTCGCTCCCCTCGTTTCGCGGAGCTGCCTGGGCTTCGTGCTCGGGGACAAACGGCGCATCGTCCTTTTCCTTGTCGTATACGACTAGCGAGCCGTCCATGTGGGCGGCCAGGAAGAGGTTCTCGGAACCGGGGATCCACCTGATCTCGGATACTGGTGTGCTGTTGATGGCGCCCTGTGTGAGAGATGTTTTGTCAGTATACACTTCCGTCTGATATTCCAGCCCATAGTTGTTGGTGGCGGCCAACGTACATTCTTGTTGAGACGGGTATATCTCTGAGAGATTGGCTCCCACCAAATCACCTCTCCCGTAGAGAAACCCATGATGACGTCGCAGTGAGAGACGCTCTTGGTGACGGGGTTGACATCGTGGCACAGGCAGTGGGCCTTGGTGAATAGGATCTTGGTCAGATAGTCTTGCTGTCGGGGTGTTAGCGACTTTTAATTCAAGAGGTAGAACAGAAGGTGACAATCTTGCGCACCTTGGACTTGTTGGACAGGTCAATCCACTGAAAGGCGCGGTTGATGTTAGCAAAGACAAACAGCCCATCACTAGGCCGATCCGTCAGCTTGCGCGACAGACTCTCGTTGACAATGACGCGCGAGATGAACGACGAGTTGCTCTTGGTCATGTTATTCTTCGGTTTGCGCTTCTTGTTGACGTCCTTGACGGGCGCCGTGGCCAGGCGCGCGTTGCCCTCCCCAAAAGCCGGGACGGCGTACCCACGCCCACCACCCCCACCAGACGACGTGGCGGCCGCATCGCTCGCGAATGATGTGCCCTTCCCGTCCTCGCTGCTCAGTCCCCCCTCGGTCGAGTACCGTAGATGGTCGCTGTGGTTCTCGTGGTATGTGCCGGCCGCGGTGCCGGGGAAGGAGGACGGGGGTACTCGGGGGACGGCGGGGGCGGACCGAGCGTCGAGGTTGAGAAGCGATAGCTGTGTGCCTGCCGTGGCGGGTTGGGGACTCGTCGCTAGAGGGTTCGGGTTCACGATGGGCGCTTCCGAGGGGTGCGGGGGCGGCGTGGCGAGATGCAGATCTTCCTTTAGGATGTAGGTTCCTACAAGTGCCATTGTTGACTTGGTGAGTAAAGGTCTTGTAGTTTTGAAGGCGTAGCTAGCTAGCTATAAAGCAAGACATACCCTCTCCGACGAGAAACTGCCATTCGGGACCCTCGGGATGCGATAGAGTGTTGTTGGTCTCAATGGTCGGCATCATGCCGTTCATGCCATTCATGCCATATGAATGGAGGGGGTAACGCGGGGGAGGAGGTAAAACGCTGGGATAAGCAAGGTAGATGTATCAATGGTCAGCATCAAAGATAGGTCTTTTGTGTGTATTAGGTAGTAGTAGTATGTGCGCCACTGAGCAGGCGACGAAGCCGCGAGCGTGGATGCACACATGGATAAACTCACAACATGGCTGCGCTTGTGGGCTGCGACCGCGCAGCAGCAGGAGCAGAAGAGGGATAAGATGGGATGTGTGAGGTGACACGAGGCGCCGATGATGTGGCCAAGTCCCGGCGGCGTCGGTTCGATCAGGCGGCTGGCGGCTGGCGGCTGGCGGCGGCGGTGGGTAGAGGCGGGCAATGGCTGAGTATGAAGCGCGCGCAGAGCACCGAATTAACCTGTTGGCAATATGCAACGTGCTGTGGTGGGTGTTGGTTGTGTTATCAGGTCGACGAACAATTGGCAAGATAGGTGTCGAGCGGCGGCGGCGATGGCGGCGGGCGGGCGGAGAGGAGGGGAGTGGTTGCGTTGAGGAATAATGCAGGTTGGTTCCGGGCAGGCATGACATGGGGTCGTTGGTGGAGGTGGTGGTGGTGGTGGTCGGGTGGATGCGACGAACTTGGTCACTGTGGGGTAATGGCGGTGCTCTCTACGACATAATAGTACGAGTAGTGGTGATGGCTTCCAGTAGGTGCGCGGTAATACATGTGCCATCTTCTAGGCGTTCCATGGAGCGGACTATCTGCGTGTTTGATCACGCATGCCTACATTATGGGAATGATCAATTATGCTAATTCGAATAGTATCACAAAACACATTATATTCGCCATCAATAACTCACACAGCTATATGAGGGACAATTCTAGAATCGAGGTTAAGCTGATAACCGCAATGTAACCCTGTCAAAGGAGCATATCAATTGAATGATTGCCCACCTCTAGGTCCAGTTCTGGCCATGACCTAATAATCTACAAACTGCGGGCAGCGCGCAACGGGCAGCGAGCATCCCACGCTAGTTGGCGTCATTATAAGAGACCACTGGTCCATATGTAGGCATGGATTATCGTTGAAGTCATTGGATACGTCGATGTGCAGCGAGCATCCCCCCCACTAGCTCAACACACAAACACCACTAACACTGCAGCGAGAGCCTGGAAAGTCTCCATGTCCATACCTGTGGAAAGAGCCTGTAGGCTTATAATGGCGCGAGAAAAAAGAAGGCCTATAGCGGTCCAATAGACTGGGCCTATATCCTCCAGGTGACCACCTATTGCAGGTCGGGACCCAGTCTTTTTGGGGGAAGGAACGCCCGTCTCTAGGCCAGTTCCCCCCCTCCCTTCTGCCGGATGGAAGCGGAGCAATAATAAGACTTGTGCTGGTAATAATAAATCCTACCACCGGGCATGCATGCTCCATCGTCTCGGGTCGTCCCAACCGACTTCATTTCTTTCCCCTCCTCATCTTGCTCCAGGTCGACGACCACTTTCTGCAGAATACTGCTTTGCACAACCATCCGGCATAATCGGCCTGAATACTCGTGTCTCTTGGGACATGGAACGTCTCTAGACTGCACATACTCACATACACACACACAACATAGCTGCTACAGCATAGAGGAGCTGCTGCTTGGGGAGCTCCTCCATCCCTTCATCCACCATGACGACCGGTAAGAAAACAAAAAGACATCATCCAGCACGCTCTTCATCTATTCTCCCAAGTACATTCGTGTACTCGCCTTTTTGTGTCCCTCATCTTCACGTACTAACGCGTTCTTCTTCCCGCCAGTCCGCATCTGCGTTTGTGGTGACGAGTCCACCGGCAAGTCCAGCCTCATCGCCTCCCTTGTCAAAGATCAGTTCATCGCGACAAAAATTCAACCCGTCCTCCCGCAAATCACCATCCCTCCGAGCATCGGCACCCCCGAGAATGTCACGACCGTTATCGTCGACACGTCCGCCCGCCCCCAGGACCGTACCACACTGCGCAAGGAGATCCGAAAATGCAATGTCATCCTCCTCGTATATGCCGACCACTACAGTTACGAACGTGTTGCCCTCTTCTGGATGCCCTACTTCCGCTCCCTCGGCGTCAACGTGCCTGTCGTTCTGTGTGCCAACAAGTCGGACCTGTCCGGTCAGGCCAACACGACCCAGGTTGTCGAGGATGAAATGCTTCCCGTGATGGCCGAGTTCAGGGAGATCGACTCGTGTATCCGGACCAGCTCCCGCGAGCACCGCAACGTCAACGAGGTTTTCTTTCTTTGCCAAAAGGCCGTCACACACCCCATCGCACCACTCTACGACTACAAAGAGGGTGTCTTGAAACCGTCGTGCGTCTCGGCCCTCCGCCGCATCTTCTACCTCTGCGACAAGGACCAGGACGGCTTCCTCAACGACCCCGAGATGCGTGACTTCCAGGCTAGGTGCTTCGACAAACCCTTGACCGATGACGACCTCGAAAATATCAAGGCGTCCATATCAAAGGCCCTTCCTAATCCCCAGCTAGAACGTGGCATCGACCAGGATGGTTTCCTGCAGCTAAACAAAATTTACGCCGAAAAAGGTCGCCATGAGACTATATGGATCATTCTGCGGAAGTACCACTACACCAACAGCTTGAGCCTGGACGACAAGTTCCTCCATCCCAAGTTTGATGTCCCTGAGTACTCGTCGGCTGAGCTGAGTCCTTCGGGGTACCGCTTCTTTGTCGACCTATTCCTCCTCTTCGACAAGGACAATGATGGCGGCCTCAACGACGACGAGCTCGCTGCCTTGTTCTCGCCGACACCTGGCATGCCTGCTTCATGGGTCGACTCATGCTTCCCGTCGTCAACCGTGCGCAATGACGCCGGACATGTCACGCTGCAGGGATGGCTTGCCCAATGGAGCATGACGACATTCCTCGAGCCCAACACGACAATTGAGTACTTGGCATACCTGGGCTTCGAGCCTCCTAACCCCCGAGACCCCATCACAGCCGCGCTCAAGATTACCAAGTCGCGTAAGCGGAGACGCCGCCCCGGGAGGGTCGAGAGGAACGTAGTCATGGGCTACCTGGTGGGCGCACCTGCCGCCGGCAAGTCGGCACTTATGGACGCCTTCCTTAACCGTCCCTTCGAGGGTCTACACCGGCCAACCATACAGCCGCGTCGCGCTGTCAACAGTGTGGAGCTCCCGGGAGGCAAACAGGTGTACCTAATCCTAGAAGAGCTCGGAGAGCTAGAGCCAGCCATCCTGGAGAACACAGCCAAGCTGGACGCTTGCGACCTGCTCTGCTACGCCTACGACTCCTCCGACCCGGACTCCTTCTCGCACATTGTCAACATGCGTGCCAAGCACCCCTACCTCGACGAGTTGCCGTCCGTCTACACGGCGCTCAAGGCTGACCGCGACAAGACAACACAGCGCAGCGAGCTGCAGCCCGACGAGTACACATCGTCACTCAAGATGAGCACGCCGCTTCATGTCAGCGTCACCTGGAACAGCATCAGCGAGCTCTTTGTCGCCCTGGCTGATGCCGCTACCAACCCGAGCACCGCATTCCCCAGGTCTGATGAGGATGCACCCGACCACACAAGCCTCTACATGGCTCTCGGCGCCACGGGATGCGCCGCCGTCGCCGCACTCATGATATGGCGTCGGTCAACAAACGCGGCATAAACACGCATGCACTAGTATCACATATGTAACACTCCATGGTTGGGATTCTTCTTTCTTTCTTTCTTTTACTCATTCTTACAGATCCCACTCTCCTCTCCTTCTACCTCGACATTCTTATTCCTTCCTTTTTTTTCTTTCTCCAAGCACACACGAAACGTCTTTATACAAATAACATAGCACTTGTAATATCATTGGTGGCGGCGGTCTTTCCATATTATCATTTTGTAATCCTTCCTTTTTTTTTCTGGCGTCATTGTTAAATATGGTTGCCTGGCTTCTTTGTTTATATTTTTTTTGTTACAAGATACCCCCCATCCTACCAATCTCCCATCATATACATATCGTTTTTTTTTAATAGTAAGAATAAGAATACTCTTCCCTCTTCTCTTTGACCTGTAAGAAGTACTTGGGCTATGCCTGTGAAAACCCCCCAGTAGAAGCCCCCCGAAGAAAGATACAAAATACAATAACAAAACGCAATAAAAGAAAACCAGTTCCTCTTTCCGCAGACTGTAGAACGAAAAAAAGGCACACCTCTTAGACCTTGTAGAAGCAAAAGCCAATGTAAAAGCTAGCAGCCTCCATCTCCTCATCAGAAACGAGCAGCCTCCCGTCCCTGCCACGCACACCCATCCTCTCGCTCAGGGGACCGAGCTCCCGATCCTCCTTCTCGGCCTCGTATATCTCGGGGAAGGTGCGGTGGAACTGCAACTCGAGGTTGAAGTCATCTGCCAGGGCACGGAAGGCCTCCCAGGGGACGACGTATTCGGGAACCTCCTCGACGGCCTCGTCAAGGAAGAAGTTGTATTTCCAGCCAAAGGCGGGGCGGAAGACGCCATCCTCGGGAGTCTTTCCGGGAAAGCGGACGCGGTAGATGGAGTTGCCCCATTCTGCGCTGGACTCCGCCTCGCCCTCTTCCTTTTCCTCCCCTTCTTCCTCCTCTTCGCCTTCTTCCTTTTCCTCCTTCTTCTCTGCTTCCTTTTGGGCATCGTCCCCTCCCTCCTTCTTGGACGCCTTTTGCTTCTCATTGAACCTCCTGACGTGCTCGCCCAGGACATCGGAGTTGGGGATGCAGCCGATGAACCTGCCGCCCTTCTTGAGGGCACCGGCCACGTTGCGCAGCATGGTGCGGGCATTCTCCTCGGACTCGAAGGCGTAGTGCATGGAGAACATCATGGACACGACGTCGAAGCCGCGGTGGTTCATGGGTGAAGGGTCGAAGCCGACCTGTCGTATGATCTCCAGGTCCTCGACACTCTCGTTGTAGCAGTCCTTGACGTAGAAGCGTCCGTCGAACAGTCTACCCCTGCCGCCGCCGCCGCCACGACCGCCGCCGCGTCCACCACGTCCACCGCGCGAGCTGAGGTTCCTGTATCGGTCCCTGGCCTGCTGGATGCTCACGTCGGCCGGGTCGAGACCGACGTACAGCTCTATGGGCTGGGGGGCGGCCTGCCACTTGTTCAGGTCGCCACCTTTGCCGCAGCCAATGTCGAGGACGAGCAGGTCGCGGCCGCTGGAGCGGCCCAGCTCGCGCGACCCGGGGGCGTGGTCCTCGTCGGGCGAGTACCGCTGTATGATGCAGCTCTTGATCCAGTTGTTGAAGACGCGCAGGCCCTTGATGCGGCTGTCGCGCGTGCGCCACTCCCTCCCGCGCTCGGGCACGCTGTTGTAGTGCTCGCGCACCACGTTGATGCCGTGCCGGTTGCCGCCGCTGATGGCCTGCTCTTCCGCCGCGCGCTGCGCCTCGTTCGACTGCCGCTCTCGGTCCATCTGTCGCTGCCGAATGGCCTCCCGCTCCGAGTCGGAGATGCGCGACCGCGTACCCGGACGCTTCTGCTTGCGCGGCTGCTCGGAGGGAGACACGGCTCGTCGCTTCGCTGGCTGCAGACGCTGCGCGTTGTACGGCTGCGGGAGGTCGTCCTGGGCTTGGGTCCGGGGTGTGCCATCTTCGTTGGCTGGCCGCTTGCCGTTGGAGTTGAAGCTCCCCGATCGAGGGCGGTTGTTGTTCTCGCGATCAGCCATCGTTGTGTATTTTTATCGTCTTTACCTCCAAGGGATAGGCTGGGGTGGATGAGATGACCGAGGGAGACAACAAGAGTCGGGGAGAATAAGGAAGGCTAATGGATGGATGATGTGTGATGTGGGCCTCTGCTCGATTGCACGCTCGGCTTTGTGTGGCTTGTGCGCACGCGCCACAACTTGTAAGTGACACTCACGGTGTAACAAATGCACCCGACAACCGCCAACTTCTTGAAAAACAAAGTCTCTGGAAATGAGGATGGTTTTAGATTAATTGCAAATCGAAAACCGGCCCTAAACTATAGGTAATTCGAATATGTGAGTGCGTGTGCGCTGTTGGGGTTGCCGGTGATCACTACAACGCGGGCAGCTTTCCAGCGAGCATATGGTCCTATATTCCCCGCCTATTTGCACAACCCGGTCCAGCTTGTCACTATAAAAAGAACCGTCCCATCACATTCTATTTAGAGTGACACAGCATCACAAGAGCTATTGTCCATGTCTCTAAGAGCTCTGTGTCATTGGCAATGTGTCGCGGGAGTGTAGTTTGCCCGAGTCCGTGCTGTGCCCCTTGGACATTACAGCCACGGGATGATACAGTTAGCACATGTATTAATAGAAACATGGCTGGCCAACGGCCTCGAGAACCTCCATGCTCAATACATGTATATATACCCAGACGAGCTCCCACATCACCCGGAAACAAACACAGAAGCATGCCCCCTCGTCATCACCCATGGATACTACGCTTCTGACGCTCCGGGGTGATAAAACTCTCAAAGATGCACTCGACGACGACGACGATATCCTAGCTCAGCTACGCTACCCAGCGCAGATGGACAAGTTCTGGCTCTCAATCTACAATCACCAGGAGCAAGTCCAGGACCTGATATGCCAGCATCTCAGGGTCTCCTGGGCCAAGATCGGCAGCTCCGAGACTTGGAAGACGGGGAGCTTCAATCTAGCCGTGCCTGTCGACGTTCCAAGCGACAATAGTCGCTGCCAAGCCACCAGGCGCATCTATATCCGATTCCCCCTGCCTTACAAGATTGGCGAGCTCAATAACAAGGGCAACGCGGAGGAGAAGTTACAAACAGAAGTCGCTACGTACATATGGCTTCAGCAGCACTGCTCCGATGTGCCTATCCCTTTACTCTATGGCTTCGGGTTTCCCGATGGGTCCTGTGTAAGTCAAAGCTACAGCTCGGAGTGTGCAAACTACTAACATTGATATTTTTGACAAGTTCTCTCACCCGGAATCAACTCCGTACTCAACCAGAATCCTGTGGAATATCCGGCGAGCATTTCAATGGCTGATAGGATACCCTGTCCCATCTCACTATGTCCCGCGTAGTCTGCGAAACCCCCTTGACTCCGGATACATGATACTCAGCGAGGCCGCCGGCCGACCCCTAGCCGAGATGTGGGGGAAGCATCGCAGAGACAAGGACTATCGGGAGCGGCTCTTCCGCAGCATGGCCCGCATCATTCTGTCACTAAACAGGAACCCTCTGCCGCGCATCGGCTCGCTCAGATTCAGTCCGACAACGGGGGCTATCGGTCTGACGAACCGTCCTCTTGATGTGCACTTCCAGATGTACGAGAACGAAGGTATTCCCACCGGCATCCCGCGCGACAGGACATATTCATCAGTCGAGCCATTCATCTCGGACCTCCTCTCCTTCCAGGATAACAAGCTGCTCCACCAGCCAAACGCGGTCCATCACCAGAGAGACGGCCAAATACAGCTTGCAGCCATAACGGCCTTACGAGCGACTATGCACCACTTCGTCCGCCCCGAGTTCCGCGAGGGGCCCTTCTTCTACACCCTGACCGACCTCCAGCAGAACAACATTTTCGTCGACGACCAGTGGAACATCCAGGCCATCATCGATCTAGAGTGGGCCCAGTCGCTGCCCGTGGAGATGCAGCTCCCGCCGTTCTGGCTATCGAGCAAACCCGTCGACGGGTTTAGGGAACGTGAATACGTCCAGGAGCTCGATTCACTGTTTCGTGAGTACTTTGACATCTACGAGGCCGAGGAAGAGAAGATGAACCGTGGTTTGCTGTACCACGGGCCTATCATGCGCCGTGTCTGGGAAACTAAGAGCTATTGGTATTTCCACGCTGTCTCTAGTCCCAAGGGCATGTACAATCTGTTTAATGCGCATGTGCAGCCGCTCTTTAATAAGGGGCACGTCCAGGATGAGATCTTTGATAAAGTCTTTTACTGGTATTGGGGCTTCGGGGCTCAGCAGGTCATCGACAGGAAACTCGAGGATCAGGAGAAGTACGTCGATGATGTTCTCGAGACGTACAGGGTTGACAAGGCATCACTTGTTAAAATGGCGTCCGAGGAAAACATTGGTGAGAAGGTGTCGCCTGTTGATAGCGTCGAGATTCTGGAATCGCCAGTTCTTGACAGGTCATTGGAGGATGCTTTACCTATTGAAGTTGCCAAGGTGTAAGGTGAGGGTCGTGGTAAGGGGTGGGTGCCGTATGTTGCTCTAATTGTTTGTAAGTGTGTGTGCTCCCATGTCGGTGTTTGAAGTGTTATATGATAATGGGTGCAGTGCTACTACAGGGTTGCCAGTACATCAAATGTATGCTCGGCTCATCTTCATTTTACTAGGAACAAGATACAAAGGGTAAAAGTGTGAATGTGGTTGTAAAATAAAAAGGCCATATGCAATTCTCATCATTTTTTAATCGTAAAGATATCTAAACGCCTTGCAAACAAACAGAAATAAAATCATCCGAAAATTCCCATCTAGTACACCTCGAGGACGTAGCGTCCAGCCTCCTTAAGCTTCTCAATCTCCTTCTTGGGGTCAACCTTCTTGGCACCAGCGCTCTTGGCCTCAATGTCGATGGCTTCCTCGAGCACAGCGGTGACATCGGGCACGGGCCACGTAGGACCGCACAGGTAGAAGCTTCCCTCCTCCTTGATGTAGGCCTGGACAATGTCCTTGACAGTCTGGCGCATGCGGTCCTGGATGTAGATCTTCTGGGGCTGGTCACGCGAGAAGGCGGAGCCGATGAGCGTGACGACACCGGCGTCCAGGTAGGCCTCCCACTCCTCGCCGTACAAGTACTCCTCGCGCTTGTGGCGGGAGCCGAGGTACAGCAGGATGGAACCAATCTCCTTGCCCTGGGCCTTCTGCATGGCACGGTACTGGACAAAGGCGCGGAAGGGGGCCAGACCGGTACCGAGACCGGCCATGATGAGGGGGGCCGTGTCCTTGACCGGCAGCTTCATGACCGAAGGCTTGACCGAGGCCGTGACGGCGGTGCCTGGGGCCAGCTGGCTGAGGTAGTGACTGGCGTGGCCGAAGCGGGTGCGGCCCTTGCTGTCGACCCAGTCGACCACGACAATCATGAGAGACACGGCGTTGGGGGTCACAGCCTGGGCAGAGGCGATCGAGTACTCGCGGCGCTTCAGGGGAGCGACAATCTTGACCAGGTCGTGGAAGGCCGGGCGCGCCGACGTGAACTCCTCGAAGATGTCGACGTACGTGAGCGTGTCGACCTCGCTGCGCTTCTTGAAGTCCTCGGCGCCCTCGGTGCCACCGAGCTGCTCCAGCTTCTTCTTCTGGGCCTCATCCGTGGCAAACTCGGCGAGAGCCTCGTAGAACCTCTTGGGGGGCTTGCCCACAATGTCGAGGTTCTGGCGGAGAGCCTGGAAGACGGTGCGCACCTCGAAGGCATTGGTGTCCTCACGAGCGGGAACCTGGACCAGCTCGTTGGCGTTGAGGCCGTAGATGTTGATGAAGTTGTTAACCTGCTCCTCGTCGTTCTCGGCGTGGATGCCAAGAGCCTCACCAATCTTGTAGGTGAGGCCAGAGTCGCCGAGGTCGAACTCGATGTGGAAGATGTTACGGTCATAGTCGGAGGGAGTAAGACGCCTGTTCTCCTTGACGGTGATGGTCGAGGTCTTGACAGGGAGGTCAGGACGCAGCCTGATCTCGGTGCCATACGCCTCCTTGAAGGTCAGACCCAGTGCAGCGGCCTGCCAGTCGCGGAGCTCAAGGACCTCCTCGGTCTCCTCCTTGTCGAAGGAGACGAAGCTGTTGGGCTGGATGGTGGCGGGCAGCTGAGGGTCGACGTAGTCGGCATCCACCTCGGCCCAGGTGGCGGGGACCTCGACCTTGCGCAGGCACTTGGTGACGGCATCGACGCACTCCTCAAGAGTGGGAGGGTGGCCCTCAACCAGGCTCAGCTTGGTCACGTCCTCGGAGCTGACCTCAGACTTGGAGACCTGCAGGAACGCAAGCTCCAGAAGCAGCTTGGAGGCGGTCGGCTTCTCAAAAGCGGGTGAGAGCGACACATCCAGGATGTGCAGCTCGGCCGACTTCTCCTGGAGAGACTTGCGGAACGAGGCCGGGAGGCGCTTCTCCACCTCGTCCTCCTTGAAGTTGGCCAGCTTGACCAGGACCTTGCCCTGCTCACCAAGGCTCTTGGTAACATCAACCGACTTGAGCAGGCGCTCGTCGCCGACGACTACAACGTCAACCTCATCAGCAGTGTAGGGGGCCTCGAGGGCCTTCTTCGACGAGCGCAGGTCGGCGCGGAAGACACCACCCTGAGTGAGGTTGTCGTAGGACTCGTGGACGTAGACATTGGTCTTGGACTCCTTGGACAGGACGTTTCCGATAATGCTCGGCGAGCTGACACTGGGGGAGTCATCGACGTCCCAGAAGACGTACTGCTCGGCCTGGACCAGCGAGGGGAACGACTTGGCCTCGGGGCCATTGCCAAAGATCTTGTGCAGCGTCTCGACAATACCCTGGGGGGTGATTTGCTGGAAGGGGGTGTACTTGACGTCGAGCACATCGGGCTGCTCGGTGAACTTGTCGGAGAAGGCGACGGTGGTCAGGACGTCGGCGTACAGAGCAGACTGGACAGCCTCGTCGTCAACAGCAACATTGTCCTGGACCTGGCCGAGAACGGCAATGGTGCGGGTCGAGGCGGGGATGACCTTGAGGAACTCCTCCTCGAGGAAGGGACGGTAGACGCGGACGTTGATAACACCAGCCTTGGCGCCGTCAGCGGCGATCTTGGTCAGGACCTGCTTGGTAGTCTGGGACTCGACGCTGCCAAAGGTGACCAGGACAACGTCGGGGGTCTCGTGGCCGTGGTACTCAAAGGGCTCGTAGACGGTGCCAAGCTCGTCGTTGAAGAGCTTGAGCAGCTCAATGACCTTGCCGGCGGTGTCGAGGTGCTTGTTCAGCTTGCCAACCTCGGTGGAAAGCTTTCCGTACAGGTCAGCAACGCCAGTCTCGCTGAGGGCGTCAACCACGCGCAGAGTCTCCCTGGCAACACGGATGCCGTCGTAGACGTGCAGAGTGGGGATGAGAGAGGCCAGGAGGGTCGAGAAGATGGACATGTGCTGGGCCTCGTAGGTGGAAGAGCTGGAGACGAGACCGAGGCCGAGGTCCTCGGCGATCCTCAGAGGAGTGTCGTAGTCAGAGACCAGGCCGTTCTCGGCAGAGAAGTCGGCGGCGGCAATGTGGGCGACAAAGGGGCTCGAGACATCGTAGAGAAGAGAGAGCTGGTCGAGGCTGCTACGGAGCTGGCGCAGGCTGCCCGAGGCGCCGACGAGGGTCTGAGGGATGTGGCGCTTGGAGACGTCAAAGTCGGGGGAGAAGATGTAGCCCAGAGCGACGGAACCGGCGCCGGTGCGGGTCTGCAGGGGCAGGACCTTGGGGGCGTAGTCGTGGACGTTCTTGTCGCCATTGGCGGCCCAGTCCTTGAGGGCGACGTCGAGGTCGAAAGTGTCGGGGGAGTAGGCGAAGATCTTGTCGGAAAGGGTGTAGGCAATCTGCTGGACCAGCAGCTGGGCCGTCACATAGGTAGGACCAGAGATGGAAGACAGAGAGGCAGGCTGACCAAAGGGAAGGGTCGAAGCCACCTTCTTGAAGCCAGCAGGCTCCTGAGCGGGGGAAGACATTATGAGTCTGGGGTATATTGTTTCTCTCCAAGGAAAGAAAGGAGAACAACCCGTTGCGACTGACTACCAGAGAGGAGAAATCTTTCAAGGGATGATATTACTCCCAGGAATGATTTCTAGTATGGTAGAATGTCTTGAATAAGAAAGGATTAAGACAAGAAAAGGAAAAGGAAGAAAAAGAGAAAACACAAATTCAAGATTATTACTACTAGCATCAACAACCGCTATTCTACCCCACCAAGCCAAGGAAAAAGGCTAAGCACACAATATGGCGAGAAAAAAACTGAAGTCCGTGTCCAGGGCAAATGGCAAAGAGAAATTGCGTGCTAGCGGCATCCCCCCAGGCCCGTAAGACCGTGGTCCGGAGAAGGCTTTGAGGAAATCGCGTATTTCCCTATGGAAAGCGGCGAATCACGCAATGGGCCATTACCAAAAGTGGATTAGCCGCAGAAAAATGTCAGGACGCAACCGCCGAAGGACCCCGAAACTCGGGAAGGGGCCCACGGTCGCCCCCTCCGATTGCCGGCATGATGGAATCCCCCTCGTACACTGAGTCGGACCATCGGTCGCTCCTACCGACTGCCGTTTACCTCGCTCCTTCTCCCTCTGCCAACCACTCACTCTCCCCGCTAGCATTTTTCAACACGGCAGGTGCGAACGACTACGCCGACGTCGCTTCCTATCTTTACGCTCGTAATCATCTCTACATTCAAGTAGATGCTCCCCCATTAGTAATGACCGACATTTCCAGCATGCGCCACCCATGCTCTTAATTTTTTTAATTTTCCTCTTTTTTTCTTCTTCGTCCGACAATTAGGACGCTTCTGGTTGGTTCCTGGACAGAGCACGACATGATTAGGTCATCATTTATGAGTGTGTGTCCCGATACCTTGAAGTATTACTATCCGAATATGGCGGCCATGCATACACGATGGACTTGGTGATCAAATTGATCATCTTATCAGATATAATCGCATTTCTTGCCCTGCGTTACGAGTACGAAAACTTGGTGGGTTAGTCATCTTTCCAAGGCTGTCGTGGTCCCTGGGTCGTTCGTCCTCTGCCCCACGAGCCATGTACCCCAGATCTGTTCACTCTGTTACCTCCATCTCGTTTGAGTCTTCCGTTGAAGACTTAACGACTACTAATGCAGTACGGAGTACATGAGATAGTATTGCGTTTAAGGATTTATTCTACACTTGTGGCTCGTGACTGAAAGAAAATTTGATTTGAAATTGGATCATACTTGCTCAACTGGTTCAACGCCCATGACCGACTAGTTGGATCCAGTATCCAATGCAAACCCCTCGACACGCCTCTGCGCGTTTTGTGCGTATTTTAGCGTCCTTTGTCCCTTTTGGGTGGCAATCACTTCCCCATGTACCTGCAACTCGTACGAGCAAAGCTTCCATCTCGTCGTGTTGGATGCGTCTTTTGTGCCTGATCAAATGGCATTGCCGTCATAGTTTATATCCCCGTCATTTGATATTTTCTTCTCTGCATGCTGATTCTTAAAGGGACCAGAGTCCCTCCGTCACTCCCTTTTCTCTACTCTCCATCTCAGTCTATCCTTCTTCAAAACACGCCACTGCCCACATGGAGAAAAAGTGACCTCACTGTAACAGCAGCCTAACTTTTACTGTCTCCAGAGTCTGCTTCTTCATCAACTACACACACACAACAACTTTCTTGGCTGGCCTGTTCTCCCCCTTGCGCGGGTCATCCCCACGCTTCTGCTATTCACCATGGCACCAACTCCCAGCGCCATCACATCATACCTTGTTGAGAATCTACATTGCCCATCATGTGTCTCAGCCATTCAAACGGGGCTGCACGATGCATATGGTGACCGCATCTCTTGGGTTTCGCCCAATCTCGTCACCTCAGTCGTCACAGTCGAGCACCAGGACAGCAAGCTCGTGTCAGTAGCCAGCATCAAGCAAACCCTTGAGGATATCGGTTTTGAGGTCTTGGCCGTCGACACGTCGGCTCACATCGCCAATGACTTGGCCACATCGGACAAGCCCACGGAGAGCGACGACGCCCACCCTCAGCCCCCGGAGCAGCCTGATAGCGACTGGCCCCTTCTTTGGCTCGAGAGGAGGCCTACGCGGGAACTCGAGTCTGGCTACGCGACCTATCTTGAGGTCTGCCAGGAGTGTCGATCGGCAGCTGCGTCTGGGGAGCCATCTTCCCACGCTACCTCATCAAGGGTGTCGCCTGATGCTACGCCTCCACACCGAGCTGTCGATATCACTGCCAGCCCCGTTCCAGATGCTCTGCAATCCGTTGTCATCGGCAAGGATAACGATTCCGCGCCGCAATGGCGAGCGACCATTTCGATCGGCGGCATGACTTGCAGCTCATGCTCCAACGGTATCAGGGAAGAGGTCAGCAAGCTCCCCTGGGTCTCGAGTATTGCCGTCAACCTTGTCACCAGCAGTGCCACGGCCGACCTGGTCGACCCCCAACGAGTTCACGATCTTGCCGAGGCCATCGAGGATCTTGGTTATGACGCCACCATTGACAAGGTTGTCAATGTCAAAGAACAGTCCAAACCCAAGGCCCAAGATGAGTGGCGTGAAGTGCAAATCAAGATTAACGGCATGTTCTGCCCCCGCTGCCCGCACCGTCTGAGCAAGAGCCTGTCCCTTCTAGGGCCCCATCGCCTACGGATACTCGAAGAACCCACTCTGGGTACTTCGCTCATGAAGGTCAAGTATCGGCCTGATGCACCTTCATTCACCATCAGACACATCATGTCTGCCATCTCCGCCACCGACCCATCTCTCGATCCGTCCGTCTACCACCCGCCCACCATGGAGGACAGAGCGAGGGATGTCAGGACAAAACACCAGAGGGAGCTGATCAGGAGAGAGCTCGTCACCTTGGTTCTTGCCGTGCCTACCTTTGTCTTGGGCATCGTATACATGAGCCTAGTCTCCGACTCGAACCCCACCCGCCACTACCTCATGAAGCCCTGGAAATCGGGTGTCTCCCGCCTGGATCTCATACTGTGCCTCCTGGCCACGCCCGCCTGGATCTACTCGGCCGACATGTTTCACAAGAGGAGCATCAAGGAACTCCGAGCCATGTGGCGTCCCGGATCCAAGGTTCCCGTGCTAGCCCGCTTCTACCGCTTCGGCAGCATGGACATGCTCGTGTCTCTCGGCACCACCATCGCTTACATATCCTCGGTCGCGCAGATTATTGCTACGGCGGCGAGCGGCGGCAAGGCCATGTCCGAGGGCCTCATGTACTTCGACACGGTCGTCTTCCTGGTGCTCTTCATCTTGGCGGGCAGAATTATCGAGGCCTACAGCAAGTCCAAGGCCGGAAATGCCGTTGAGATGTTGGTCAGGCTCAGGCCAGACACGGCCATCCTTGTCGAGCAGGACAAGTCCCGGGGCCAGCTGAGCACCAAGGTGCCGTTAGATCTCGTCGACCACGGTGACATCATTATGGTCCAGCACGGCGCATCTCCGCCGGCCGACGGTATCGTTGTCACGGGCCAGACAGACTTTGATGAATCCAGTCTCACGGGCGAGTCGCGGCCGGTCCCCAAGGCCGAAGGCGCCTCTGTCTTTTCGGGCACCATCAACAAGGGACCCATGGTGACGGTGCGGGTAACCGGCACGGCTGGCCGGTCTATGCTCGACCAAATTGTCGACGTCGTGCGTGAGGGACAGACAAAGCGTGCTCCCATGGAGCGCATCGCCGACGTCCTGACGAGCTACTTTGTCCCCGTGGTAACCCTTCTCGCCGTCATCACCTGGTTCGTCTGGTTGGGGCTAGGTCTCTCGGGGGCTATCGGGGGCCACGATGACATGAAGTCGACAGGTGACTGGGTGGCTTTCGCTTTCCGCTTCGCCATCGCTGTATTCGTCGTGGCCTGCCCATGCGGTCTGGGACTGGCAGCACCGACGGCCATATTCGTGGGCAGCGGCCTAGCTGCCAAGTATGGTATCCTAGCCAAGGGTGGCGGTGAGGCCTTCGAGAAGGCTTTCCGACTAGACTGCGTCGTCTTTGACAAGACAGGCACCCTGACACAAGGAGGCGAACCGCGCGTCACAGACTCGCTTGCTTTTCCCGTAGGCACACCCGAAGGCATGGATGAGGGTACGCTCTGGTCGAGTCTGAGCGCAGTCGAAGCCGCTAGCAGCCACCCCATCGCTCGAGCCATTGTCGACTTCTGCGGCGCCAACCAAGTGTCCATCGAAACGGACAAGGTCGAGGAGCTCCCCGGAAAGGGCATGACGTCAAAGTGCCAGCGCAGCGGATCAACCGAGCAAGGCTTCTCCCTAGCCGTAGGCAACGCCCACCTTCTCGCCAGCCTATCTGTCGAGGTAACCCGGTCCGTGGAGGCCCAGCTAGAGACATGGAAGCGGGAGGCCAAGTCGGTAGCGCTAGTAGCACTTCAGCAATCGCCCTCCGGGCCGTGGACCCTCGGTGCCGCGCTGGCCATCTCGGATCCCATCCGGCCTGAGGCCCCCGCGGCCGTCAAGGCCCTCCAGGACCGCGGCATAGAAGCCTGGATGCTATCAGGCGACAACCTGACGACCGCCCGCGCCGTGGCTCGCCAAGTGGGCATCCCGCCGTCCAACGTACTCGCCGAGGTGCTGCCGTCCCAGAAGGCCGAAAAGATCAAATACCTGCAGGCCACTGCGACGCGACGCGGCAACACCCCTCACGCAATGGTGGCCATGGTGGGCGACGGCATCAACGACTCCCCCGCCCTGACAGCCGCAGACGTCGGCATAGCGATAGGATCAGGCAGCGACGTGGCCATCTCAAGCGCCGACTTCGTCCTGTCCACGTCCCACCTAGGCACGGTCCCGACGCTCCTGGACCTGAGCCGCACCGTCTTCCGCCGCATCAGGGCCAACTTCTCCTGGGCGGTCATATACAATGTCGTCGCCATACCATTTGCGGCGGGGTGCTTCTACGCCGTGCGCACACCTAGCGGGTCCCGCGTCACTCTGCCGCCTGAGTTTGCCGCCTTGGCCATGGCCCTGTCGAGTATCAGTGTCGTGCTGAGTAGTCTGGCATTGAGGATCAAGTTGCCTGTCATTGGGTTCAGGCCAAGGCAGACTGTGGGGTAGTTTTTGTGTCTGCTTACATTCCCAGTTATGACATCTTACTATAGTTCTTACATCTTTTGAGCCACTGTCGCATCTCCTGTATTGTCATTTAGTTTATTTTACGAAGAGAAAGAATGAAAATTATACCCTTCCTCAAGTCATATTCCATCGCCGTGATACCCAAGACTTACGGTCAGAGAGTGCGTGTGCCGCTGCTATGCGATGCGCCCCGAATCCTTCGACCAGACCCCCGTCTGACTGCGTTATGCGTCAACTATCCACATGTCCAGTCCAGCACTGTAGCCATCCTCCATCCTTGCTCTCTTCTCATGTAGTCGCTGACCCTCACCATCATCATCACTCTGGTGCTGGCGCTTGGCAGCGGGACTTCCTGCTTCTCCTCCAGTATCCCTTATGAATTGCAGCTCCTCCAGAACCCACTGTGCTCTGAGTTCCTGACGACGACAAGCCGCCTCAGCTCGTCGGTATGCCCGCGTCTCGCGAAGGAAGCCGCCCTTTCCCGGTTATCCCACTGCTACCTCTGTCGAAAGAACATCCAGTCGTCTAGTTGAGTTAAGAATATAGCCGGTGCGCCACTGCTACCTGTCGAGCATTCATCCGTCCAGGCGGCTTGTGCGCTCTCGAGGGTAGATGACGTCAGTTGCTCGAGCGGTATGGCGGGTCGACCACCGATGCTGAGTAGTTCATGATAGCACAGTGCTTCGTGTCTTGTACCGTCTTCAACTGATGATGATGGGGTGATAGTTGGCGATCTTGGTCGGTTGCTCTGCGGATGCGCAGGTGACTCATGGAGCTCGGTGAGACGGCCGAAGAGCTCATGGGCATCGATGGGACCAGCTTTGACTGGCGCAGAGCTGTGAGAGCATGATTAGCCGTCTCATCTACGATTTTGGGCAGGGTTGCAATCACATTCACCTCAACTTGATGCTGAGTGCTTCCTTCTGTCGAGTTGAAAGGCTGTCCACGCCCGGTACAGACGATATGTCGAAGTGCGAACCGTCTTTGACGCGACTGTTCTTCAAGAACTGGATGGCTCGCTCCTCGTCACATTCGAGCAGCTCTTCCGCAGAGAGGATGTCCTCGGTCGAGGACATTGGACGGACAAAGGGACAGAAAGGTCATACATCTTGGGCAATCTCATGAACAAGTTTATATCAGCGTGAGAACAGTTTTTTTTACGACACATGTCATTTCACCACGCCGCATGCCGCTCCCAATGAGCACGTTGGGCTATGTAGCACAGGGATGCATCCATCAGATGCCATTCGATTCGCTACGAGTTCAAGTTTTAGCCGTTCATATTTTCACGGTATCTCTATTCGGCTGGGCACCAATTGGCAATGATGTGCATGATGTAAGTGCAACAGTCCTGAGCTATGAGTTTGATGTCGGCGAACGAAGCTGCCCGTGACGTCGACTTGAGAAAGAAAGACTTGCAGGTTAGTCCATCCATCCGCTTACGTAGTGCCGTTGGCCAGTATACGAGTCTCAGGAGTATAGTAGATCTACGGAGTGCAAATCCTACAGTATCATGGAGAGAAGAAACGGTAGTATTCGCGAGGGAGAAAAAAGGCAACAAGACTCCAGTCCTCTACCAGCGTCTAAACCCAACGTCTAACAGCGTCCAGCGTCCTCGCAAACCCTCGCAAAAAGGCATAAAACAGCCTTGCGACAATCGCAGCTCATGGCGTAAACGGTGCCATGTGGACCTTGGAGGCTGGAGTTGAGTCTACCTTGACTAGTGCCTAAACCTTGAAATACCCCTCCCCTTGTCATGACTCCTGCTCACTGCTCACTGCTCACTCTGACTACACTGTGCACTTTACAAGGGGGCATTTTTTACAAGGTAGTAGTATTAATAGTACAATACCAGCAGCAGTAGTAGTATTATCACCGTAGTACTATTCACCGTAGTACTAACTCCAGCTAAAGGAACACTCCTCGAGACGTTGTAAGAATGAGGCCAACAAGGCTGTAACGAGGCACGAGGCAGGCACGAGGCATCCGCCAAGGCGTAAGGTACTACTACTACTACGGAGTACTACTAGTACTAGCAGTAGGACGGATGTGCTGTCCTCACCCATGTAGCATGTAGCATGCAAGTTACCATAACCGTACTCTGACGAATGAAAAATGCAATCCGCATCACTTGAATGCCATGCATTAACAGCCCTACTTGTGTTGGTGTGCATCAATAACACAAGACTGTCGTGAATTGGAACAAACACAATGAGTGGTCAATGTGCATTTGCATTTCACAAAAGAGTACAGCAGCGCATATCACGACATAGAAAACAGCAAAGTGCGGCAGTGTACAGGTTACATCACAGAAAGTGCAACATGTCACAGTTATGCTTGTCAGATCTCTTTTTTTTTTGTTCGCTCTTGGCGAATCTGTGTATTACCATGACTACTCATATCTATTTATCCATTTCCCTGTGACTAGACCAGTCACTACTCGTTATTCCAAAGACAAGACCAGAAAAATCCCTGTAGATCGGCCGTAAAAAAAGAAAAGTGAGAAAAAAAAGAAACTCCCATCCTTCCCTAATCTTTTCCCTCCTATTTGCGCCTCTCGTGTAATCCCATCGTAAAAGAGGAATCTTGCCAAAAGGCTTGGCCACACCACTGGTATATCGTCGGACAATTGAAACCCAAAAAAACGCCGCTCATGCCGTTCCAAACTGGAAAAAAAAAAAAAAGAAAAGAAAAGAAAAGGGAGATTTGTACACCCGTATAACGCCAATCATGCCAAACTCAATGGAAAGAAAATGACAAAGGAAAGAAAGAAATGTAAAGGAAAAAAAAGTAAGAGGGTGGTATTGGTGGTGGAGAAAAGGGCACCGGCGGTGTTACAGTGCCTCTTCATTGTCGCTCTTTGCTATGCCGTTGAGGCACACAATGAATCATGTTGGTACATTAGCGCGCAGCCACACCCCAGATGCGCTCCCAGACGCCACGCCTTTGTCGCTTCTTGTTGGCGGAACCGTCGTCCTGGGTCTGGTGGTAAGCGTCGGTCGTCATCTCGTAGGAAGCCATACGAGAGTCCGAGGGGATGCGCTGGTACTGGGCCTTGCCTCCGTCGGTGGTGTCCATGACGATGTGCACGGGCGAGTCGTACAGGTTGCCCTGCGTCACAGAGCAGGTGTAGGCATCGGGCTCGGAGCTGAGAGGTGTGGCGGCCCTCGAGTTCTGACCGGCCGACGAGATCGACGAGGCGTAGGAGCTGCCAGAGCTGCTGTAGGACAGGCCCGGGGGCGTGGAGCCGTTGCTGGCAGAGCGGTAGTGCTCGGGGCTGGGGGTGCGCGTGCGGGACTGGCCACGAGACGAGGCGGGGCTAGGGTAGCGGCGCTGGGCAGCGTACATCTCCTGCTGGCGCTTCTTCTCCTCGCGCTGCTGCATCTTGCGGGCGTGGCGGTCGGCGACCTTCTGGCGGAGAGGCTCAAGGAAGTAGTCGAACTCGCGGTAGAGATCGTGCTCCTCGATGCGCAGGTCCCACTCGAGGAGGAAGAGGAGCTGCTTCTCCATGGTGTTGACCTCGGTGCGGCTGAAGCCGAACTGGTAGCAGTCGGTGGTGATGTTGGTGTAGTTGGCCCAGTGCTTGTTCTTAGGAGAGCTGTCGTTGAGATACTTGGCAGCCAGGATGAGCGAAGCAAGGAAGATGCGGTGGGCGGTGCAGCGGATGCCACGAGCCTGGGGCTGGAGGCGAGCCTTGAGACGATTCAGGTAGACGAGGCTGGACATGAGAGTGGGGACCTGGACGTTGGAGGAGACCACTAGCTGGGTGATGAACTCCTCAACAGTGGGTAGCGACTTGTCCTCGGCGGCGGCTTCGGGCTCGGGAGACTTGGGAGGACTCGGGGGCAGATCGGAGCGGGACTGAGATGTCGGGTCACATGAGATGACATTCTGAGCAGCGTGAGCCAGGTAGGCAATCATGTCACGGCTGACAGGCTGGTAGACAAAGTGGTCGAGGGCCGTCTTGTTGAGCTCGGCCATGGTGAGTTGTCGTGAAGCCATGATGAAGGTTATGACTGATGATGGTGGACGGTGTAAGTGTCTGACTTCCCTTTACGGTAAGAAGATGCCGTTGAAAAGAAGGTGATTGTAACAGGCCCAAATGGGCGAAACACAAAAAAAAGCTTGATGCAAATATGAGGGGAAGAAAGATGCACAAAAAATGAGGCCAAGTACCGCTTATATCAATAAGCGAGTTCTGGCTTTGTTCTTTGTGTGTACACGCGGCGACGCGATGACAGATGACGGTAGTGGCGGAGGATGGAGGGGGTGGGCACGAGGCAGTGTCGTGGGATCCACAAGGGAGGAAAGGGAGGGAAGGGTGGTGTGGTCAGTGCAGTGGGAAGGACAACGGGACACGGAGTGGCGGGGTTCAGCTGTTCAGGCCTTGGAAGAGTGTGTCCACAGGTGTGTGTCGGATGTCCACAGGTGTACGGGTGTACGGGCTGTCCGGGGGTCTGGATCTGCGCTATTCAAGCGGCGCTATGCAGGCGACAGGGGTGGTGGTCCCTTGTAGGTACGTACTCGGGTAGCCGTTTGGTTGGGTTTGCTTGATTTGCTTGCTTTGTCGAGCAATGCCGGTCGAGGACAAGAGTGATCAATCCGGGAGATATATCCTGGAGATAAATGCTCTTTTTTTTTGTGCCAGAGACGGATGACGAAAAGCTGCGGCGAGGAAAGTTGCGTGTCGTTTCAACGCAAGTGTGCACGTGTGGGCGGATACCGGGAGTCCGGAGGCTAGCTAAGCAAAAGCTGCGTGTTTCGTTGTGGCTGACGCTCGACGGGTGTAAGAACGAGGCGGAGGAGCGAAGACGGGGAAAAAGGCGAATGCGAGGCTTCCGAACCAGCGGAAATATTTCGTTCGTTCTTTTTCTTGTCGGTGGGTATTAAAAAGGAAGGACCTTGTAAGCCGAGTAATACTCGTATTCGAAAGCGGTGAGTTGACGAGTGAATGTAATGGGGCCCAAAGGCTGACGTATTTGTCGGTGATGCTGGGGCTTGACCGAGAGATATGACAGGAACAGATGAGGAGCGATCTCTGTTACCGGATGTGGTCTTGTTGGTTGGATGAACTTGTTCTGCTGCAGAGACAACAGAAGAAAGAATGAAGAATAAAGCTGGAGACTCTCGAGGATATATATCGTCGAGATCTTGTCTTCAGAAAGAGGGATGGGAGAGAGAGTAAGAGTGGGGAGACAAATTGAAAGTCAAGTTTCTTCCGGCTGTCAAAGAAAGGGAAGAAGTAGAAAAAAAGGGAAGGAAAAATTGACAGGCTGGGAGGGAGAGAATTGGATGAGATAGTAGAAGTGAGAAAAAAAAGGGAGTGAGTGAATGAGGCGTTTGTGCTCGTTGCCGAGTAGCTAGAACAAGCCTTCCCGTGGTATGTGATTATCGCAAATTAGGAACCCGCCCTTGCGAAGAAGAAAAAAAGAGAAAAGAATGGGTGGGGGGGGAGAAAGTAAAGTGAAGTGAAGAGAAGTGAAGTGGAAAGAGAGAGAAATCGACCAGCGACAAGAATTCCAGACGAGGCGAGACTAGACCAAAAAGCTAGACAAGACCAAAAGTAGACAAGCGAAAAGGCAAGGAGGCGAAAAAAAAGGAAGGAAGGGGAGGAAGTAGTGGAGGAGTAGTAGCAAGAAGGGGAAGGGGCGACGGGCGTGTCTCAAACGTTGCAGCGGCAGGAGCTACCGGGGTGTGAGGGCAGCAAATAGCTTTTCGAGGGTGGTGGTATGCGGCAGAGCTATAATACTGGGCAACGGGATAATAGTAGTATCATGAGAGAGGAGGGGGGAGAGTGTGTGTCGCAGAATAGAGGGATGAGGGGGGGTTCTGACACGTTTAATACTGAGCTCGAGACATGGCTTTTTTATTACCTGTGCAGAGTAAGATTCTACGAGTATGTAGTAGTATTCACAGGCATTAGCCAAGAAGAGTTGATTCAATACTCGTACATTGTACGGTGTATGTATTTTGGTATTATTTCTGTCTATTATCCCGAGTGAGTACTCGTACCACAGCGTCTCTGCTTCATCAAGCGCGCGCTCTGCTATTTTTTGCCCATCTCCTTGGCCCCCCCTCCTCCCCTGGCAGCTTGGGGTGTGTGTAGCCGTTGTTGTAACGATTCCCACTCGATTGGCCAGCATTGGACGTGTCCACCCCCTTCCTCCCAAAAAGGGCTGCTACAGACCAACCGCTGCCTTGAATGTGCTGATCCGTTTGACCGTATCGACTGGATTATGGATCTTTGGTTGAGTTGGGTTCCTTTTTTCTGGGTCGACGCCCTTGTTCACGCACACCCTAACGTTAACCCCTGGCCCTTTTTTTTTCTTTTACGACTATCAACTCTGGCTCTTTGGCTTTGGCCCTGCGTCGATAGCCTACTACGTAGTCGTATGGAGACACGTCAGGGACCGACCCCTCCCTCTCTATCCATCTCCACGTACGAGGGCGGGGAGGGAGTGGTTGGGCATGTGTGTGTGTGTGTGTTGTTTGAATACATGTACATAGGGCAGTGGTGCTAACCCTTGATGCCGAGGACGAGTCAAATATTTCAATGACTATGAGTACGAATAATACTCGTGATTGTTTCGTTCGTAATAATGGATAAATGGTATATATCGGTTGCAGGTGATTCTCGTACCTGCCTCCCTAGTAGCTTCTTGTCTGTATTACCTGTGCCATTAAGTACGAGTATTACAGTCTCTTTCCATAAAAGTACGAGTTTATCCTTGCCCTGTTGAAGGGCAATAGTTCCCATCATGGGCCACTGGCTGATCAGCCCCTGTGGATACGTAGCGTGGCACTGTATCCGTAGTCTGCTGCAGGGGGTTGACACTATACCCCGTACCTGTCCACTACGATGGACACAACCTACTCCGTACTCCGTTGTAGTCCAGTCCAGGCTGCCTACGAGCAAGTACCCGCCCGTGCGGACTATTAGAGGTAGCTTAAAAGCCCAGCCTGTAATAGTCCCGGTAAACGGTAGCCCGACCACCTGTACGGAGTACAAGCTACAGGCTCCATACAGCCCGGCTACAGGCTACAGGTAGTGGACGGGTGTAACCCCCCGTAGCCCGTAGCCCAGCCCATCAGCAAGGGCGCCCAAACTCTGATGCCCGTCCGTCCATCTAACCGCCTTGATTGGTTCCTGTTCCTTGAATCTTGAAACATGGTCTCTGATCCTCAGACACCCGCGGACCCTCCAGCCAAGCGACGTCTTTCCACTCTGGTTGGCAGTCATCATTCAGTCAGAAGAGCAGCTCTTTCACCAACCATACTCGTACTCTGTCTCCTCTCTCCTTGGCTAGCCACGACTCTCTACGATTCTACGAGTAGTACCCGTGCATTTGTCTCGCCATACCACCCCGGTCGGCCGTTCGACTGGCCCCTAGTGACACCACGCAATCAATGCCATTTCACAACTTGGGGTTTCTTCATGTTGGTCATTATCAACTCATTGTATTTTGCCGTTCCGTAATACCGCATGTAACTCGTAATACCCTTCCTTCTCCCGGAGGGGAAAGCAAACAATTGAACCAAACTAGGCAATAGCAATAATGATTCGCTTCCCTGACCTGCCAAGTTTTCACCGAGTCCTAAACATAGCAAGGCGAGGCAAGGCAAAGGAAGGAAAGAAAACCCCAATATTGTATCCACACAGCATGTACCTGGCGCCACATATACGCAGGGGCCAACTCAGAGAGAGGCAAACGAGGGGGGCCAAGGTAAGGCAACAGGGCCCAAGGGAAAGTCAAAGAGATGTATGGAAAGACACACACCGACGCTTTTCTTTTTCTTTTTTTTCGTTTCTCTTCTTTTCTTTTTCTTGTCGATCTATTAATTCCGATGTTGTAATAGTAGTTAAATTCCCGTAAAAATACTATAAGTACAAGTATGATTATGACTCCATCCCAGTTTATCTATACCCTTTTTCGTACGAATAGATCAAGACAATCCAAGACAGCAAAGACAGGTCATGCCCACTTCTATACAAGAGACACGACATCGTCATCCAGTAGATCTTGGGCTGGGCACATAACTTGGGAGGAGTCAAGTGTCACGACTCACACACACAAGAGGCGGCCTGCAGATTGCGGGACTATTCGTACATTTTTCATTATATCATAAGGAAGTACTAGGGGATTAAGCAAGAAGAGAAAAAGAAACGAAAGGAAAAGAAACCTATTTGATCTGGTCATTAGATACTAGTACGAGTACTCGTACGGGTACTCACCGAGTTACATACGAGTAGTACACCTCCATGAATGTTTGTACATTGCATTGTAGCCAAGTCAAATGTTTGACCTCGATCCCTCGAATCCCCAGGCTTCTCCAACTATTGGTCTTTTCCCCCCTGGATCTACGTGGTATACTGCATTAATATCGATACATTATTGAGGTGGTCACTCACTCGCTCACTCACTCGCTCGCTCACGTTACTTGTAGTCGTTGCATCAAACCCCGTGGCGACACCTTCTACATTGGTGCCACCATGAACCCATCACATTCATGCTGTAACTGCATGAGTACATACATGCCAATGCACTTACAACTAATGCTCATCCATCCATCCATCCATCCCTCCATCCTTCTCACATCCATCCCTCTTCTATTCCATCCACTCAATTATTGACCTCATATTCTTACCCCTATTCTCCATCCGTCTACGCCTCTCTTCTCCCCTCCCAATCGTAATATGTACGCGTATACGTACTTGTACACATACAAGAACTCGTACTCTGTAATAATAGTTCCCCAAATAGTCCTCGCCAAATACGGGATATTTTATGGGGTCATCATCGTCCCTGTTCAAGCCTACCATTATTACTCGTACTCCGTACTATCAACCTGTACGAGTACTCAGTACCATCACGGCCATGGTCAACTCCAAGACTTTTTTTTTTTTTTTTGCCCAAGTTCCCTCCCCGACCCCCTGCTGACGGGCAGGGGCCCCACCGGATTTACAAACCGGCCCATGCACATGGGAATTCCGAATCACGGGATGCAAGGGGAAGTGGAAGATTGAACATTTTCTTTTGCCAACCAAGTTTATCTATACGAGTACAAACAATCTCAGTCGTACAAACACCAGTCTTGCTTTTCTTTTCCCGTTTTCCATATTAATCGTCAACTTTTTTTTTTCTTTTTGTACAGCTTCACCCGCTGAATTACATATAACCACAGCAACCAGCTTTCAGCTCTCTTTTCAGCAGTTGAACTCATAGTCATACAGTTACTCATGGTGATAATACCCGAACGAGCTCAAAATATCACCTCATCAATGTTAAGATCAAGCTCTCTCTCTCTGAGTGAGTAAATTAATATGTCACCTGTATTAACAGCCTGCTCTGCCGTAGTAAAGACCATGGCAGTTTTGGTCCACCTGTGACAGGAAGAGATAGGCAAAAAGGTGAACACCCACCTCCGTGATACCCAGCTGAAACATGCAGCTCAACACCCATGACGAAAAACCTGGAATGCCAACCTACAGTCATGTTAAATATGTGCATGTGGCTGGTGCCAAGGCGTCAGTGGCTCTCACGTACTCTTGGTCCTCCTCGCTTCTGGATTCCAACTTTTGTGGCGGCAAGAAGAAAAAAAAAGAAGAAAAAAATGAGTGTGTGTGATCACTCTGTCCCCATCCATTACGAGTACATTGCACAGCAGCGATCGTTGCTACGCTGCAACGCTGATGTCTCACATGACGAAATAGCAGCAATGCTACCAAAACTGACCATGAAGCATGGGTTCTACTACTACTCCGTACTAGTGAAATACCGTGATCATCACTCGTACGGGGTGCGCATTAAAAAAGAGAGAGGAAAATCTGCTGCAAAAATACCTTTCAATAATAAATGTGACTACAAATGTGTGATCATCATACACACGCATGCTCCTTTGCAACGAATGTACTACTGTATATCTCCTGACTTTGATCCATCAGTAGATCATCATCATCACCCCTCTATTTGTCCCCTAGGTTTACCCGCATTGTTTGCTCACATTACAGTTAACACACACACGAGGCCTTTTTTTTTTTTTTTACGCCCCCGACCACGCGCAATCTGAAGTAACGCAGGGCAAGCAAACAAAACACGCATAGTACATCTCGTAAAAGCTGCAGTCCGCTGCACAAGACACGAAAGGAAAAGAAGAAAAAAAAAGAACAAGTCGTATGCATATGTGCTTGCCTCGGTATCGCCGCCCCCCTCCCCTCGCCTTCTCGGTACCGGCCTCTTCCGGGTCCCGTTTGACTGCGCCCCACTCTCCGAGCTGGATGCCGCCGTCGCGCGCGCACCGCCACATGTGGCATCCGCAGGGCTGCACTGCGGCGGCTACAGGGTCCTTGACTGGACGACGACCTTGCACCGGCTCTCCCGTACCTACAGTAGTTTGATTGCAACGCTCGTCTATTACGAGTATACGGAGTATTACTACATACCTGCAGGTAGTAAGTATCTGTAGTATCTTACCAGTACGATGCATCTTTTATACGAACGACGTTTTTTTTTTTTTTTAATCTAAGAGTACGATGTTTTGTGGCATCAATCGAGAAGCGGTCAACTTGTTTTCCTCTTTCTTTTTCTTTTTGACATCATCTGCACAAGCAACTGTTATTGTTGTTGTTGCTGTTGTTTTGCACAAGCAAGCAAGCAAGCACTGTCGTGAAAGGATTCACGGTTCTGCGTAGCACCACCAACAGCATCACTTACAACCCAACACCATCACTCCTTCTACTCGTGCATGCTTTCCGCTTCCATTTCCCAAGCGCCTCACCCCTCTCGCTTCTTTTCTGTTACATGTTTCCTTTTCCAACTTGAAAATAAACATGGCCGCATCAAGACCGACCGACTCAAGCTTGACATATTGCCGCCCTCCTCACCTCACCCCCCCATCTAAGCGCCCAACAAGCCAAGTTTCACCAAGCGCTCCTGACAGGTAATACTAACACATAAACCTCTTCTCCCAACAATAGAACAAATATAGTACGCGCTCTCATAACTGTCCTCGATTCCAACAAGCGGGTCAGATCTAGTTTTATGACTGCGTGTATACTCGGGCGTCAAAAGTCAAAGGGTCTTGTTGGTTCAGTCTGCCGCCCGCGCGTCTATTTTCTGCTCTAACAACAAACATGTTTCGAAACGCTCCTCTCAGAAGACATAATGAAGTTTTTTTCAAAAAATGGAAAGAAATAATAATAGAAAGATTGAACAATAAGATAGATAGAGAGGAAAATAAATGCGAAACGTTCAACGCCGCGGCTTGAAACCAACGGCAATGCCAAAAATAACGTGTCAACCAACTTGATCCAAACACCCAGCGAGGCGAAGCAGCATTTCATCCTGACAAATACTAGAACACCAGAGAAACCAACAGAATAAGCAATGGAATTCTCTTTAGTCGTAATAGTCCGTTATTAAAAAGGGTTTTTTTTTTCTGTGTCCTCCTTTGAGCCAACCAAGATACATGTAATACATCATGTGTGTGCGGATGTCCGTGTATCCGGGACTAGAACCCTCGTCGTCCGTCTATGTACACAAAGGGAATGAATGTCAACGAGCTCCTCCGTTTCCCACATTGTAAAGCAAAAACCAAACAAGAAATACCACTTCGTCCTCCCACATAACTCATGACAACTCGCCCCCGGGTTTCCAGGTAATGTATGCCCCTTTTGTTTGGCTTTCCCCAAAATCCCGAGGTATACAGGGTAGGCTGAGGACAAGAGGAAGAGATGGATGGAATGAGTGAGCCATGCTATGGCCCCTTTTCGTTTTCGCAAGTTGACCAACTCTCTTTTTTCCCCATTTCTTCTTTTTGTTTGGATCTGAAGTTAAAAAACCCCCATGTGGGATAAAAGTCTTTGAATTAAAAATCAATCAATCAATATTAATGCTGTCCTCCCCCTAGTAATGTCCATTCTTGCCTCCGGCCTTCTCTTGCTCCTGGTAGAAAGGCTCAAAGTAAGGATGGTTGACGGCCATCTTGGCTGAGATGCGACCGGCCGGGTCGTAGACGAGCATCATCTCCAGGAGCTCGAGGCCCTTGTCGTCTAGGTTGTGGCAGAGGGTGGCGTCGGGATCGCGAGACCACTTGGGGAAGGTCATCTTGTAGTCGGGGTAGGAGGTGACACCTGGCCAGGCGTTTTCGTCGGGGGTTCCAAGGACGCTGTTTATGTTTGTCAGTCTTTATATATCTTTTCTTTTCTTCGTCTCCTGCTCACTCTTCTGCAAGGAGAGTGAGGGTGTATCATGAGGTGGTATTTTTGAACCAGAGATGATTGAAGCATACCGGAAAATCTTGAAAATCTCGTCAATCTCCGAGTCACCGGGGAACAGGGGCTTGCGGGTACACATCTCGGCAAAGATGCACCCGACGGACCACATGTCCACGCCGGTAGAGTACTGCCTACCGCCGAGCAGGATCTCGGGGGACCGGTACCACAGGGTGACGACCTCGTGGGTGTAGGTGCGGAGGGGCACGCCAAAGGCGCGGGCGAGTCCGAAGTCGGCGAGCTTGAGGTTGCCGTCTCGGTCGATGAGCAGGTTCTGGGGCTTCAGGTCGCGGTGCAGGACGCGGTGCGAGTGGCAGTACCGGATGCCCAGGCACAGCTGCATCATGAACTGGCGGACGACGGCGTCGGTCATGCCCAGGGTGGTGACGGTGGACGAGGCCCCCTCGGGGAGGGCCTTGCCGCGCCCGCCGTCGGCCACGGGCAGGGCCTCCATGTACTTCTTCAGATCCAGGTCCAGGAACTCGAAGACCAGGTACAGCTTGTGGCCGTCGGCGTGGACAATGTTGAACAGGCGCACAATGTTCTCGTCCTTCATCTCCTTGAGGAGCGAGATCTCGCGGATGGCCGTGCTGGGCACACCCTCGTCCTCGGCCTCGAGACGAATCTTCTTTAGGGCCACAATGTTACCGCCGTTTGATAGGTCGCGCGCTTTGTAGACGACACCGTATGTGCCTATTTTTTTGGGGGTGCTTTGTTAGTAAACAAAACAAGAGGGGTTTCGGTGACAACAAAAAAGGCAGAAGGTCTGCACATACCTTCGCCGACCTTTTCAAGCTTCTGATAGTTCTCCATGACTGCTTCTGGTGTGTGTGTTTTTGTAGTATTCGATATATGGATGACAGAGGAAGCAGATCGGACTGCTGTTCTCTCTCCCAATCGTGGATCCCAGCTGTTCAGCTCAGCTCCCTTTTTGCCGGTTCGGTTCGGTTCGTTTCTTTTTTGTTCTCCCTTTCTCTCCCTATCTCTTTTTTTCTTCTTCCTTACAAAATCAAAGGACACGGGCCTGCCTCCGAGAAAGTAATCAACCTGGGAAAAACAGGGTCCAGTCGGGTTCGAAAACGAGGGGTAGGCGGTGTCCCTCGTACAGTCGTTCGCAGGCCAGGTGTTCGAATGGCAGAACTGGAGGGGCGTGGGGGGAGAGGTTGAGAGGTGAAAGATGTGTGGTTTCTGGGGAATTCGGATACGTCGATTGCTGGATGATGGTTAGTAGAATTCGGGTTAAAAAAAAGAAATTTCCCTCCTCGGTTTATTTGAGACGGGAGAGAAGAGGAAGAAAAAAAGAGGGCGGCGAGTTTGTTGACAGACGTCGTCGCGGATACTGTTTGTGGGGTATTACCGCGTTCAAGACGCGGCGGGGCTCAGCCATTGTTCTTCCCTCTCTCTCTCTCCCTTTGGGGGGGCTTTGGGGCGATAAGATAAGAAAAAGGCAGTTGCTCAGTGTTATTTTGTTTGTTTCCTTTTTCTTTTTTTGGTCTACGGGACAGCGTTGGATTGTGGAATGATGGATTGAGTATCTTGTCCTCTACTCATATTTTTTTTGTCATACTCACCATCTATGCCGTTGTAATTCTGTATTCGTTGATGATTGTGATGCTCTTTCAATCCGTGTAACTTGTTTCCATGGACTCAAAGACCCCTGGCAGATTCCCCCCTCCCCCTCACCAAAACTTAACCCCCCCCCCAGTCGGGATAAGTGACGATGGACTCGTAGTGTCACATTGACGGATTAAAACAACGGAAAGATCAATATTGACTTTGAGGCTAGTATCACTGGGCTAGAGCTTGGCATGTGTGTCCTGACCAACGCTCAGGCAACACTGTTTGACTGTCCACTGCTATTCCTCCCCTATGCCATTACTCGTATTCTTCCTTGACGGACTATGTTGTGTAGTAGTACGTGTAATAGTACGTATGACTATGCTGTTACTATTACTAGCCTGCTATTACTAGTAGTAGTAGTAGTATGATATGCCCCCTTTTCGTCGGTGAGGAGGCACCATGCCACGGTACACAACGAGTACGGGGGAATGTTCAATGTTTAACTTTGGTCGCCCCCGTTTGACATTGTGTGCCACGGCCCATGAATAACTGCTGTCACGCGTGACTGTACGCCTTTTCTTTCCATAAAGAGGTGCCATTAATACAAAAGTAATACATGTACATACGTGATGGCTGTCGTCGGGTATCAACCGTCATATGTCTACGATCAATGCGTTGTCAAACTAGGGGTTGTCGCAGAATGACGGTAGGTGCTGGCGTAATAATTGCCACGACACAGCCCCAGAGGTCGGAGTCAGAGAGGAGTCAAGAACCAAAGAAGAGGAGGAGAAAAAGACAGAGAGAGAGAGGAAAAAAGAGAAACAAGCTGGGATGGAAAGGGTGGGATGAAATGAATTGTGTTATCTACCCTTCCGAGCTTGCCAGAACGCAAGAGCACTTTTACCAGCGAATCATATTATGATGGGGGGTGTGACGCAGTATGTCGTTCTAGACATACAGGTAGAGGGGAGGGGGGGCCTCTGATATCAGGGTCCAAGGTTTCTTTCGGATCAGATGTTTATCACGGAATATAGTAGTAATAAACCCTTTTTATCATTCTAGTTAACTCGTACGAGTATTGCAAGGTGCTAGGTGATGCTTGTCAATAAAAACTCTTGTAAGAATAACATAACATTGATGAATATTCATAGATGCATCACATGATCATGAGCTGGTAGTGATATAGGTTAAGTTATGTGACTCGGGTGCTGGCTATTCTACCAATTCTGCTAACAATCAGTGCCAAGTTGATCGAGTGACTTCACCTGACCCCGCCATTCCTCTCCTCTCCCCCTCCTACCAAAAGTTGCTCCTCCCACCCTCCTGGAGTCCACCAACCACCACAACCACCACCACCACCACTTTCTTTCCCACCTGCACCACCCCAAACCCCGAACACACGACGCTACTTTGCTTCCCCCCGTAATCGATCAAGGAAGAAAGACCGTCGCATCAAGCAAGAACTGGTTTTCTTTTTTTCTTTTTTTACCTTTCCAGAGCAACCAGCTGCCCCCGCTCTACCCGCTACGCCATTCTATCCCTCCCCTCTCTCATCACGTCGTCAGAAAGCCGAGCAACCATATAGATTCGCACCAAACCCCACCTTCATCTGCTCGACATTCCATTTCCTTGAACGTCTTCCTTATCGCCGCGCCCAGCGGACAGAGACGGGACCCGATCAACTGAGCCGACAAAACAAATCAAAAGCCGCCGCAATGAATCCTCATCAGAAGAACAAGGTTGACGTCAAGGTGAGCCACATCCTCCTTCCCCCGCCGAAGCTCTGAAGGGGAAAAAATAACTGATTTTTCTCTCTCCTTAGTCCCTCTCCCCCGAGGAGCAGCGTCTCTTCCGTCTGTACGGCAAGCTCCCCAACCGTTCCGACCACTTCGCCAAGCACCTCAAGGAGCGCAAGTACTTCGACTCGGGCGACTACGCCATGTCCAAGGCCGGCAAGGGCGACGGTGTCGACGCCGGCGCCGTCGGTTCCCAGCACCCCGTCCCCGAGAACATCCCCCACCTGTCGTCCCCCGTCAACAACAACAACGGCGCCGCGTCCACCTCGCCCAACGGCTCTGCCTCCTCCTCTCTCCCTGGGTCTGGTCCCACCGCACCAGGCGGCAACATCCCCAAGCACGCCCACCACGGTTCCGTCCCCGGTATCCAGGCTGGGAGCCCCATCAAGGAGGGCAGCTTCCTCCAGCGTGAGACTAGCGCCGACGATCAGGACGATGACGATGATGACAAGGCTGGCGATGACGCTTCTGGCCGTCTTGCTGCCGGCGAGGGTATCCCCATTCGTCGTTGACCGTTGACACACGGCGGTGGCGAAAGGAGTCACATACGACTGAATACTTTTCTTCTTTACACGTGTGTTACTACTAGTACTACTACGCAAGAAAAAACAACGACAAAAATACGAAGCAAACCGGAAACAAAACACTTTTTCCAAAACCATGAAGGAAGATTGGTGTTTCCCTCAAAGAAGGATACAAAGGCATGAGACCGGATCTCCGGCGGCCCGACGCTAGATGCACAACGCTACCGTCCTATCCTCTAAACACACAGCTTCATTTCATGAGTTGCACGGGAATCAAACAAAAAAAGGACAAAAAAACACACAATGGGCAACACATTTCTTTTTTTATTCTCCCCCCCCCTCCATCATGCAGGCGTTCATCGGGTAACCAATTTTGATTTTGCTTTTTTTTACTTTACCCCTCTCCTGGAAGGAATTTCTTCCCCCCTTTGTTTTTTACACTCAGTTAGTCACAATGCAGTCTTACTATTCTTTTTTTTTTTTTTTTTTTTTTTTTGTATCGAGTTCTTTGTTATTTGTTGGTCCTCCTACGAGGGATGGAAAAAGGGCTTTATGATGTTGGGTAGTTTTCTTTTTATAAGTTTTTGCCATAGCGAAAGTCTGGGCCTGAAGGCGAAGAAACTGTTCACAAACCAGGTTGAGAGCATCGTCGAAACCTGAATGATTTGCTTCCATGTATGACAGCATGCCTAGGTTGTCTCATCACCCCATCTTGGTCGTCAGAGGGACTGTATTTCATCATTCACATGTTCTATTTTTGGCCCCAGATATTGTTGTAGCGAAATCGAACAAGACTTTTTTATTTTATTTTGAAGAATTCCTTTGTATGATGATTCCCCTCCCTTTTTTATATCCCCCGAAAAGACGCCCAATCCTGTCCGTAAAAAGAGAAATGTTTTTTTTTTCTTCGTAAAAAGCAAAATGTGATATTCCTTTAGAGAGCCTTCTCAGCCATGGCCTTGGCACCCTCAAACGTCTTGTTACCGCCAATGAAGCCAGCAGCGTGGACAAAGACGCAGCCCTCAATGCCGGAGATGCCGTCGAGCTCAGCGTCACGGAAGCCCCTCCAGGCCTCGGGGAGGGGACGACGGCTGACGAAGGAGTCCTTGGACTCGGGGACGCACTGGATGCGCCACTTGGCTCCGGGGGCAGGGCTCTCGGGGTAGAGGACGTAGAGGACCTTGGAGGCGGCGCCGGCGGCGGCGCTGGCATCCTCGAGGGAGTAGAGGTGGTCCTTCCAGGGGACGCTGAGGCCGTCGAAGACGAGGACGCGACCCTGGGGGTCGAACTCGGTGCGGCGCTCGAAGGCGCGCTGGACGACGGCGCGGGCGGGCAGCCAGGCCTTGGTGTAGTAGTCGACCTCGAGCTCGAACTCCTGGCCGATGCGGGCGCTGGCGGTGAGGAAGCGCTCGTCCTCGGCGGCCTGGGCGGCGACGGGGTCAGACGGCCTCTCGTCGTTCCAGTTGGGGTTGAGCCTCCCGACGACGGCGCCGAGGCCGAAGCCGCCCTCGCTGAAGCGCTTGGTCAGACCCGCGGCCGACACGGCGGCGGCGTCGTACACGGAGATGCCGTTGTCGTGGGCATCCAGGGCCTCGACGAAGCTCTCGTACAGCTTGTTGTACAGGAGCTGGAGGTCCTCGGCGTGCTCGCCCGCGGCGGCGGCCGGTGCCTCGGTGGGCTCGACGCCCATCTTGCCGTCCTCGGGGGTCTGCAGGCCCAGACGCTGGGCGATGATGGCCCGGCCAAAGTGCTTGAAGACCAGTCCGGCGCTCGACAGCTTGGTCGCCCGCCCGGGGAAGGTGGTGTTGAAGCCGCGCTGGTGGTGGTCGTACCGGTTGCGGGCGTCGTCGTACTCGCCGCCCACGTCGACGACGGTGTGGCACGTCTCGAGGAGCTTGGGGTCGCGCGTGCGCACCAGCGAGGCGTCGCGGTACAGCGGCAGCATGCGGAGCATGTGCACTGCTAGGGCCTCGTCGGCGTGGAAGTGTCCGTTGTGCGTGCCGATCACGACGGGTGACGACGTCTTGACGCGCTTTGCTGCTGATTCGGCCATGGCTGTGAAGGAGCGTCGGAGCATGGACTTGTTTCGGGGTTTCTGGGTTTGTGTTGTTTTCCTCCTTTTCTCGTGGAAAATAGAAGAAGAAAAAAAGTTAGAGGGGTGGGGGATGATGAGTGGGATGGAGAAAGGGAAGCTAGAAGGGATGGTTGGATGGATGGATGGACGAAAGCTCTGACAATCCCCAGAGAAGAGGAAAAAAAGGGTAGCAAGCAGCCAATTGAGACTCGTTAATTACCACCCCGCCTTTGGTGGTGTTTTAAGGGTCTTTAACGTAGGAGGATCAACGTATGGGTGTACTGATGTGCACTTCATTTTAACACATCAAAATCAGTGTCGGGTTTCTTTTTTTATTTATCTTGAAATTTCTGCTTCATTGCAGTCATTTTTTGATCGACAAGTTTTATTGGCGTTTTGCTGCTCCTTTCACCGTCGTCACAGTTTACATGTACTTTGACTGCCCCTCACCACTAGCATCTCTTCCAACTCCCTCTTGTACATGGACTACTTACTACTGCTAGTAATAGTGGTGATATTCACTGCCAAGCACATATATACTAGCTTCATCTGCTTTACAAAAACAACACCCGGTATGATGGTTCCTACCTACGAGGGCTGATTGCATCCCCCCCAATTCAGTAGCCTTTCAAGTTTCCGAAATCACCCATACACACACATGTACATACGTCACGACCAACAACAGCGTTGGCTGTTGGTTACATGCATGGAAATGTAGGCGTGCCGTATTCCGAGATCATACGAGCTGCGTCCGCCGTTCCTTCCGATCAAACATTTCCTCCTCTTAACATCCTCTGGCACATGTATCTGTCGTCAAGAGGATAGATTGCAAGATCCAACCCAACAATCAGACGAACATCAATTATACCAGGCACGAACATGGCATCGCACTCTGGGCTCGAGACAGACGACTTGCCTCCCAGGAGAATCCTGGCTGTCGTCACTACTGGAGGCTTCACTCATGCTGGTAAAAGCCCGTATTCACCATCAATGTACTACTTCCTTCATCCACTGACAATGACAAACACGTAGCACCGGTTCTGGAAGTCTGCAGTCTGCTTGCCGCCCGAGGCCACACGGTCGAGTTTGCTACTCTAGGTGGACAAGAGTCGTGGGTCAAGGACTGCAGCTTCATCAGCGCCCTGCACATATTTGGCAGCTGTCCTACAGACGAGCAGACAGAGGCACACTATCGCCGCATGCTCCGATGGGATCCCGGCCAGGGTCTCGGCCCCATAATGGCGTCCAAGTATCTCTGGGACTCATTCTGGACCGTCGAGTACCAGAGTCTTAAAAGGCTGGCGACAGCGGATGAGACGCGACCAGACTTTATCCTCGCCGACTTCTTCGCGGAGTCGGCGGCGAAGGACATGATGGTCGAGTTCGGCATTCCTGTCGCCATCATGTGGCCTCAGATGCCCTTTCTCATGGCGCCTGTGCCGTATATCCCAGGACAACCGGGCTTCCAGGTCGATATGACGCTGACGTCGGAGCATGCGTCCATCTGGTCCCGCATTAGCAACGAGTTGGTCATAGTCATGGCTCTGCCGGCCATCCTGAGCTGGACACTCTGGGTCAAGAGGATGCGGCGCGCCGCGGGCGTCACTTATAAGTCGCCTGCTGGGCCTAAGCCAAGCTACCTCGTGCTCGTCGATTCATTTTTCGGGCTCGAGGTTCCCAAGGATCTGCCCCCTCTGATCCAGCCTGTTGGACCTATCCTAGCTGACGAGTATCCGCCTTTGTCGTCCGAATTCTCCAGCTTCTTGGACAAGCACGACAGGACCGTGTACGTGGCCCTGGGGACGCATATTGTGCTACCCAAATCCGACGTGCACAATATACTTGATGGGCTCGTCATGGCCTTAAACGCCGGCCACATCAACGGAGTCATATGGTCAGCCGGTCAGTCACCGCGTCAGGCATTTGACAGGATGGCGTTCATATCACTGGGCAAATCTCCAATCCAGGTTGGCGATGTACTAGACGGCAAACACGACCAATTCTTGGTACCATTGTTTGCCCCCCAGAGAGCCATTCTTGACCACCCCAACTGTCGTCTATACCTTACACACGGCGGTGGGTCGTCGGCAAACGAGGCCCTTTACCACGGGACACCCGTACTCACTCTAGGCTTCTTCTTCGACCAGTTGTGTAATAGTGCTCGTCTGTCTGCTGCTGGCGTGGGACTCCAGCTCAACAAGATGACTTTCACACCCGACGAAATTTGTGGCAAGGTGGAGCGCATCGTTGTGAAAGATAATGGTGGTGGCCCTATAGGGCGCAATGTCGAGCGCATGAGGCGCATCGCCCGCATCGCCTCACACAGGAAGCATCTTGCTGTCGACCTCATCGAGGAGGTCATGTATGATGCTGAGCTACGTGTCAAGGACCAGAGTGGTCGTGAACTTCAGCCGAGACACTTGGAGACTGCCGACGTGCGCATGTCTGCCTGGCGCTCCAGGAACTGGGACCTGTTCTTCCTGGGAATCGGCTGCTCCGTTGTGGTCCCTCTGAGCGTTGTGTTTGCCGTCCGTCACGCTTTTACAGCTAGTAGAAGCGACGGTCTTGCTTCAGCTTGGGGAGCAGTCGTTGGATCTATACGATCATTCATTTCGGGATAGGCTGGTGCGAGGAGAGCTTTCGTTCCCGGTGTACTTGTATCATGTAAAAGAACCCTCAAAGGTAGTCGCAACTCACTCTATGTACCCACCGAACGAGTTTTCCAATGTTACTTATTCTCAGCCCGGGCTTCATCGTCGCTTTTCTGAGCACAGGACCTTCCCGATGGTGGCTGGGGAACGATATCATGCCTCGGCGTGGCACGCCGAGTGGCATATATCCCGTGAGCCATCAACAACTTCTTTATGGCCCCTCGGTCAAATCCCTCCCTGATGAGGTCCCTCTCTGCCACACGTGCATTGATTCTTTTCCGACCTGTACTCCCCTTCCTAGTCTGGCAGCATCGTGGCACGGCTAGCACCTTCTTCCCGATGTACTCGGCCGGATCGACGGTGAAGAGGAGGATACCTGAGTTGGCGTACTCGCCGTTATCCTCGTCCATGTCGGTGATATTGATCTGCAAGACCTCTGGGAAATGTTCATCCGCGGGGACCAAGTGATCAAACGTGACGCCGTAGTAGTCGATTTCGCTGGAAGGTGTTCAAGTGTCATTGTTGGCAGCAACAACAGCCTTTTACACGAGCGAGCAGGAAACCCCCAAGACTACATGTACTTACTTCTTCTCGTGGATCCATCACAAATATTCATCTCTTACAACTAGGGTGCCACCAAGGCTAGTAGTTTGAGCAGCCTCATATTTGACATTAAAGTCTTGCCCATATATGAGTTGGTAGGCCGCATTTGCAAGCTCTAGACGCCGGTTGGATGTCAGGTGTAGAGTTCAACCCGCCAAAGTGCCAGGGTGTACTGTCTCGTAATAGGTCTCTTGATAGATACCAACGGGCCTTCTATTTGAATCCGTAGTGGCTTATCAATGGGTGGGTGGGTGGTGAGCATGTGCTGGATCGTGTATGCATTCTGGAATATGTAGTGGAAGAGGCGTGATGATGATGATGAGGCTGTGTTGGTTGAAGGTCGAATCGGAGTCGTTGTTGAACCCGACGCGTGCATTCTTGGGGAATGAGGGGTCACGTTTGTTTCAACTCTTGGCAGCATCGGACTGTCACCTACATGTCCTCGGGGCAGATGAATAATGTCCATGTCCTTTGATTTCCCTCTCTGATCCCCTTTGATATCGACCGGAAAACCAGCCTTCTTGGCATTACCAAGGTCCAGATCCATTCTGGTCTTGATCCCGAAGCGGCAGGTCGGCATGAATTTCAATATTGGGGGATGCGCCATACAAGGGAAATGTGTCGTCACATTGGCCGTGCCGCACAAACAAAAGTCCCCTACTAGTGCCAACTGGCAGAAACAAAACTCGTAGCCCAACGGGCAATGGGAAACGGGCATAGGGGTTCTTGTCTAGGTTTGAGAATCCAGGCAGTAGCCGGAACGATAAGAAGCCCCGTAACCATCGTGACACGGCCATAGGCAAGAGAAGGATAAGCAATCGACGATAAAAGCGCTTACACGGGGAAGTTTCTTACCGCTAATAGAAACGAACGATCCGAGCGATTCTTGTTCTTGCACACTGTTGCATATAATAATACTCAAGAGGATAGCGGGCTTGTTACAATCTTTTAATATCAATCGTACTCAGGCGTGTCACCCCGCCACGACGACTTCAACCGTCGAGGATTCGTCCCATCGACTGAACCTCACCGTTCCGTCATGGCGCCCTCCGCCTCGTGTGTCAACGATGGCTCATTCGGTCCCGTCGTCGACGGCTGCCGAGGCAACTTTGACTTCACCCTCACCTTTGAATCCACCATCCTCTCCGTCCTACCATCGTCCATCTTTATTTCCTTGGCCATCGCCCGAAGCGTGTATCTCGCCCTGAATGCCCGTGTTGTGCGCCCGGGAGCATTTCAATACGTCAAATCTGTATGATTCAAAAGCAAAATGCCAATCTCTATGCACCACGCGGCCGGAGAATTGCAACTAACAAACCGCAACATGTAGTCCATCATCTTCATACACGCTGCGCTCTCTCTGGCTCTTCTTGTCATCGTCGCCACGGACCAAACCCTCGTGTCCCGCCACCTCTCGTTGGCAGCCGCCGTCCTCGGCCTCGTTGCGTCCCTGTGCATGCTCCCGCTGTCAGCCCTGGAGCATGAGCGATGTCGCCGACCGAGCACCATATTGACCGTCTACCTGATCCTCGCCATCCTCTTCGATTGCGTCAAAGCGCGTACGGAATGGCTCGTCTGGGGACGCATTACGCACCAGCGCCACCTGGCCTACCCGGCTGTTTTGGTCGCATTGGCTGTGCTCAAGCTCTCCGTCTTGGTCGCTGAGTCTGTCGAGAAGTTCAGATGGCTTCTGCCCGAGGATGATGGCAAGTACGAGGCGAGTCGCGAGGAGACGGGCGGCTTGCTCAACCTGGGCGTCTTCTTTTGGCTGAACACCCTCTTCCTGCGTGGATACTCGAGTGTCATGGCCGTGGAAAACTTGTACCCGCTGGATAGATCTCTGTCCTCTAATCACCTGCATCGCCGTATCCTTGAATCGTACTCGAGCTCTCATCGAGCTGGTAGGCCGCGTCACTTGAGATACTCCCTGGCCAGCGCTCTGGCTGGGCCGCTCCTGCTGCCTATCGCGCCGCGAATCGCTTCCATCGGCTTCACCTTTGCCCAGCCCTTTTTTATATCAGCGCTCGTCGCCCATCTCCAGGAAGAGCCCGAGCCGGGTTCAACGGCATGGTACGACCGGAGCAAGGGGCTCATTGGTGCTGCCATCCTGATATACCTTGGAACTGCCCTGTCGAAATCTCTCTACAACTACATGGTGTACAGATCCCTGTACATGGCCCGGGGATGTCTCGCCTCCATGATTTACGAAAAAACGACCGCGGCACCAATTTCCAACGATGTGAGCGGCGATGACATGGCGGCCGTCACTCTTATGAGCACTGACGTCGAGCGCATCGTCCGCGGTTTTGTCGACATGCACGAGATGTGGGCCAACCCAATAGAGATTGCCCTCGGCTGCTGGATGCTGCAGCGCAAGCTGGGACTCGCCTTTCTGTCCCCCCTCGTCGTCATAGTATTATGCCTGGGCGCCATGGCATGGGTGGGCAGACGGGCAGGCGTCGAGCAGACGAGATGGATGGCCAAGATCCAAGCCCGCGTGGGCATGACCGCCATGGCCATCTCTAACCTGAAGCGGCTCAAGATTGCCGGCCTCGACAGCGTCATAGCCGCGCGTATAAAGCAGCTGCGAATCGAGGACCTCAGCTCTGGTGGTCGTTTCCGCCTCGTCCAGGTGGTCGCTGCCGTCATTGCCTTTGCGCCCCAGTGCCTGTCGCCCATCTTTGCCTTTGCTTTCGGAGGACGCGGTCTCGGCGTCGAGGCCATGTATTCGGCCTTGTCGTTTCTCGTCCTTCTCACAGCCCCCCTGGCAACTTTCTTCCAGAGCATACCCATCCTCCTATCCGGCCTAGCTTGCTTGGACAGAATCGATGCCTTCCTCGTTACTGAGCCGAGGCAAGATCGGCGTGTCGTTTCTGAGAAGTCCGACGAACGTCTCGCACAAGACCTTGGATTGGGGCAAGCACAGCACGAAGACTCACAGAACTACGAGATGGCTTCTTTCGCCCAGGGGGTTGGTCATTATCCAGCGCAGCACCACACCGGCCGCTCTCTCGTCTGCATCAAAGGCGGCTATTTCGGCTGGACTCGGGACAGAATGGCTCTCAAGGATATCGACCTCAACGTTACCGAGGGCCAATTCACCGTCTGCGTAGGTCCAGTCGCAAGCGGCAAATCAACTCTCTGCAAAGCCATCGTCGGTGAGGTGCCTTTCTCCTATGGTCGTATCGAGAAACATCCGGGTTTGTCAACTATTGCCTTCTGTGACCAAAGTCCCTTTGTCCTGGCCGGAACTGTCAGGGACAACATCATTCGGAACACCCCCTTTGACCAGCAAAGATATGACGACGCCCTGTACTCCGCAGCTCTAAATCAAGACATCACTTCCTTCGAAGATGGAGACGACACGCTGTTGGACAGTGGTGGTGCCACACTGAGCGGCGGCCAGAGGAACAGACTAGCTCTAGCACGTGCACTCTACCAACCTTCACAGCTTCTTGTAGTCGACGACGCCCTGAGCGGACTTGACAGTGGTACAGATGCACTCGTGTTCCAGCGTTGCTTCGGACCCCAGGGTCTGCTCAGGCGTCGCAGATCAGCCGTCCTGTTCTGCACACACTCTGCTCGCCACCTTCGCTACGCTGACCACGTCGCCGTTATAGGCGAGGATGGACGCATCTCGACACATGTCCCACAGAATGAGTTAGACAGAATCGAGGGCTATATTCAAGAAGAGACTCCCGACAAGTCAGATGATGGGGAGGCCAATACTCCGTCAGCACCGGAGCCAGCGAATACACAGACCAACGCCGTGGAATCCGCTCTGGAGGCCCAGGCTCGTCAGACGGGAGATGTCAAAGTGTACAAATACTATCTCGACACCATCGGGGTGGCGTCTCTTGTGCTTCTCGCTGCTTGTGGTGTTGGCTATGGCGTAGGAGTCAACTTCCCGACCCTGTGGGTGGGATTCTGGTCGCGCGACACGCTGCACCATACCTTTGACTTCTACATGGGCATATATGCCTTGACCCGCTCCCTCCAGGTCTTATCCGTGATGGCGAGTGCCATTCTCGTTCTGATAATCATGGTTAGGGCGTCGGGGCTGGAGCTGCACCAGACCACACTGAAAACAGTCATGCGGGTGCCTCTGGCGGTGCAGTCGACCATGAACGTCGGAAAAGTGACCAACTTGTTCTCCCAGGACATGACCATTATCGACAGCGAGCTTCCTCTGAGCCTCCTAAACCTAGTCGTGGGGTTGTTTGGCGTCGTCGGGATGGCCATTGTCGTCGCCGTGGCATCGCCGTGGCTGGTCATAGCATACCCGGCCCTCTTTGCCCTCTTGTGGCTCTTGCAGATGTTCTACCTTCGAACGTCGAGACAACTGAGACTGCTCGACCTCGAGGCTAAGACACCCCTTTAGTGAGAACTTCCCCCTTTCTTTTTGCAAAACTGTCTACGTATCATCAACTGACGCCGTCAACAGTGCTCACTTCCTCGATACAATCCAGGGTGTCGTCACGATCCGTGCCTACGGATGGACAAAGGCTGAGGTGACGCACAACCACGCACTGCTCGACACGTCACAGAGGCCCGCGTACCTCCTCGCCATGGCCCAGCAGTGGCTAACACTGATACTTGACCTGATTGTGGCCATGATGACCGTCATGGTCACCGTCGTGGCTACCCAGCTGCGTACGGACTCTGGATTCACGGGTGCATCCCTGGTCACCCTGATGTCGTTTGGAGAGGGCGTGGCCGGTATTGTCCGCGCGTATACGCTGCTGGAAACATCAATTGGTGCCGTCAGCCGTCTAAAGACGTTCAGCTCCAGCATGCCACAGGAACATGACCCCAGTGATGAGTTTGATCCTCCGCAGAGCTGGCCGCCGCGCGGAAATGTGGAGATGCGTAATGTCTCTGCAGCTTATGGGTATGTTCGAACAGCTTCTCCCCTCTTGTATGTGAACTATTTGAACAATGGCCACTAACCTTGTTACAGTACGGTTGCTTTCACGGATAGTGACGACACAGATCGGCCGACTCTTGTTCTCGACGGGATCAACTTGTCCATACCAGCCGGGCAGAAAGTCGCCGTCTGCGGTCGCACTGGAAGCGGGAAATCCAGCCTCGTCCTCCTCCTCCTGCGACTTCTCGACCCAGTCAACACGTCTCACGATGGACCCACGCCATCATGGAGCTTCACAATAGACGACGTACCTATCGAGGAAATCAACCGGACCACACTGCGTCAACGCGTGATTGCCGTCCCCCAGGAGTGCGTGTTTCTGCCCGAGGGCAGCTCCATCAAGCAGAACATTGATCTGTCGGGCACCTTCTCAGACGCTGAGTGCCTCGCGGTTCTCGACAAGGTGCGGCTGTCGTCGTTTGTGGAGGAGCGCGGCGGACTGGAGAGTGCCATGTCGGCCAGCCAGATGAGCGCTGGGCAGAAGCAGCTCTTCAGTATGGGTCGTGCTATACTTCGCAAACAGGCTCGTGATCGGGAGCTGGCAGCTCCTGGTGATAGAGGGGTTAGCAGTGGCATACTGCTCCTGGACGAGGTGAGCAGCAGCGTGGACGACGAGACGGATCGGCTCATGCACCACCTCATCAGGGAGGATTTCAAGTCGTACACTGTCGTTATGGTGGCACACAGGCTGGATTCGCTAGCCGATTATGTGGACAAGGTGGTTGTTCTTGACAAGGGGCGGGTCGTGGAGACGGGGCCGCCCAGTGAGTTGCTGGAAAAGGAGGGTGGGTGGTTTAGCAAGTTGGTGCATCATTAATGGGACTGCACTTGGCGGTCTTGGTTCTCGGCCAGTAAAGGAGGAGTTTTGTGAGCATGAGATTCTGGCATTCAAAAGGTTGCACAATCTCCTATCATGCATATTCACAGGCGTTTTACGAACATATATACGTATCACATTCCCGCGAGGGGAGGGGGCATTATATAAAATGAGATCAACGTTTAATCGTATTAATCATAGCAAAAAATAAAATAAAGCAACGATGCTAAGAGTACATGATGGGGAAAACGTGAAAAAGAGAGAACGTCCTGCTTAGTAGGAAGCATCCTTGGGCCTCTGGCCCTCGACAGCTTCACGGCCGACCTTGCTCAGGTCAACGTCCTCTTTGCTGGCGGGGCCACGAAGTCCAGCGGTAGCACCAGTCTCGGTGCCAATGTTGCGCTCGGCCTCGGAACGTCCGCTACCAACGTTGACAGTCGAGGCGTCGGCTGACTGCCAGTCTGACGGCTTGGGGGGCTGCTCGGGGAGGGGGAGGTTGGCCTTGACCTCGTCGATCTTCTCCTGCTTAGACTGAGTCACTGTTGGAAAGAAAAAAGTGTTAGGTTATCATCTTTGGTAAAAGTCGAATGAAGATAAATTGTGATATAACGTACTGTTGGCTGGTTGTGTTGGTGTTTTCAAGATGTACTTGATATGTGTGTGTGAATTCGTGGTGTTGTGAAGAACGAGGAGAGTGGTGAAATTGTTTGTGTGTTTGGTATAGAATGGAAAAAAACGATAAGACAACTTTCAAAAAGAACTGTCTCCTTTAAATATATTTCCTTCGAGTGCACAATGGCTTGTTTGCTCAGCATGTCATAGGTGGCAGTCACTTACGTCACTGACGTCAAACACTCTTCATCTCCACCAAATCGTACCTGCTGGATGCATCGAGATATGGGGAAATCTCAGCATCTTTCGTCATGATTAAACTTTTGGATCAGATTTTGGGAAAAAGTGGATTTGTTTCTCGTCTTTTCTCTTCTGTTCACTTCTTTCTCTTCCTTGATTGATTGATGGAGTAAATGGATTTTTTATTTATTTTATTTTATTTTATTTCTTTGTAACCCTAACGCCAATGCCAGGAGAGAGGAAGTTTGGGAGTGAAAAAAGAGGTTGTTTTTGGTATCTCGTGACCTCTTTCCTCCTTTAAAACCATCTACCATTGTCATCTATAACCTCCTGCCCCTCCTTTACGTAAAAGCTCAGATAAATACAGAGGGAAGGAACCACCAAATAAACACAGAAGGAAAGGCCGGTCTAACAAGGAAGGTGCGACTAGTGAAATCAAAACCACACACAGACTCTGAGGCTCAACCCATCCTCCTGTCCGTCTCCGCCGACGTAGCCTTGTCACCACCGTCCGGGTTAAGGTAGTTTGCGTCCTCAGCAGCCTCATACTCTCCAATGAGATCCGACACGACGGCCCTTGCCTCGTCAAACTCGGCCAGACTCTCAGAGAAGGGACTCGTTTTCTTGTACGCCTCCATGAAGGCGTTGCGCTTCCGCATACCATCGTACTGCCTGACGATGCGTTTAAAGAGCTACATTCACGTACACACACGTGATTGTCAGCTTCGGTGGTAATTTTTCATGTAGATGTGGGAGATCAAATCTTACCGTAGCGATGCTAGTGTGGTTAGCCAGCATGAGACCGCTGACACGGTGGCTCATGGGGATGTAGGGACTCCTCTTGGTGAGGGCGACCTGGATACTGGCGGGGCCCCAGGGGATGAAAGTAGCGAGACGCCTCTCCCTGATGCGCAGCAGACTCTTGTGGACGTCCGTGGGGTCGACCTCGCCCTGGATGACGTTGAGGATAGAGATGTAGCAGCTCTTCTTGCCGGGGACGGTAGACACCATGCGGTTCTTGGGCTGGAGCAGACGGCGCATCACGTCGAGGACCGTCGTCTTGCGCACCGTCTTGGCCTGCTCGACCTGGTCGCCCGTGAAGGGCGTGTAGGCCGTCATGAGGAAGTGGCAGCGCGGGGTGGGGATCAGCGAGGCCAGGATGCTGACCAGGTCGTTGTGCATGTAGCCCGGGTAGCGGAGCGTCGTGGTGCTGGCCGACATGACCGTTGCCACGAGCTGGTTCGTCTGCTGGAACGACGGCTCCTGCACGTGCAGCCTGTCGGCCGCGATGTGCGACAGCGCCCCGTTGTCCAGCACCACGACCGAGTCGGCGTTCTGCGTCAGCCGCCGCAGCGACAGGATGCTGTTGTACGGGTGCACCACCACGTCGCCCGAGTTGGTCGTGTCCGGGAAGACCGAGTACGTCTGGATGATCTTCTTGGGGAATCGGTCGTTTAGCCTCTCCAGCAGGAACGATCCCAGTCCGGATCCTGTACCTCCCGCGATCGAGTGTAGCATCATGAAGCCCTGTTCAGCGTGTTAGCAGAGCAAGACTCCCTCGTGTTCCCCCCCCATGAACTCACCTCTAGCGAGTCACTCCCGTCGGCCTCGCGATCAATTATCTCCATCATGTCCTCGCACAGCGCCTCTCCAGTCTGGTACCCATCACCCCAGTTGTTCGCCGCCCCTCGTCCATCCTTGCTGACGTAGAAGTTTTCCGGGTTGTATATGTTTTTATAAGGGCCGCTCTGAATACCGTTGATGACCTATATATCTCCCCCCAGTCGTTAGCATCTGTACTTGTCCTTTCTGCTTCGAAGCACCAGACCAAACCTACCCTCGGCTCAAGATCAATCAGAATCGCTCGCGGAATATACCGCGTATCGTCACTCTGGTAGTAGAACACGTCCTTCCTGTCTCCCCCCTCGGTCGCATAGTCCTCGAGGTTACCATCCTGGTTGATACCATGTTCCTGGCATAGCTGTTGCCAAAACTGGCTGCCGACTTGGATTCAGTCAGCCTTCTCTCTTCCTTCCCCGTCCAAGCACCACTTTTACCCTTTCCCTTCCTTGCCCCCCTTCCCCTAGAATAAAAAAACTCACTGCTGTTGCCACACTGCCCGGCTTGAATGGTGATTATCTCCCTACAAGAGGAGTTAAAAATGTCAGTCTCCCAGACTCTTTGTTTGAGCGCGCGAGATCTCACCTTGGCATCTCGTGTACCCAAGGGGGTTGCAGCTCTGCGTCAGTTCTGTGTAAAAAGTATTCCGGTCGACAAAGGAGCTTCGGAGGATATCAAATCGCGTCGGTCGTGGTGTTGGAGCCGTTCGTGTCTGCTTGTGATGTTGTATGTAGAGGAGGGGGATAATGACGGGCGGTCAGGCGCGACAAACCGTGGACGCGTTTACGTGCTGTGCGCTATAGTTTTAACGAGTTTCACCCCGCCCCCGCGTTCACACCATCTATCTGATGGCTATACTCTCAATTCTCAAATTTACTACCACTACATGTTCAGTTACGGAGGTACATTATTGACCTTTAGTTCTAATGGACCACCGGAGTTCAGTACATTTAATTCGCATTTAGAATCATCAACATCATCATCAACGACAATGATTTAGCATCAAGAGCAATATCATAGTATGAGAAAAAAAAGGAGAAAAAAAGAAGCCCGTTTCTCATTGATCCAGACCTAAATGAAGTGTACTCTGATAGAAGAAAAAAAGTACATAATAAAGTAGAATAAGAATAGGAATATAAAAAGCACAGTAGAAAGAAAAAGAAAACAACCTCATGCCCTTATAACGCCGGCAATGCTTGGAAACAAACAACAAAACAACAAAGAAAGCTACCTACCTAGTAATAAAAAAAACAGACCTTACCTAGCTTCTTTGCGTTGTTTCTCGTGTCCCTCGTTCTAAATGATCAAAATGATTTTTTTTCCCTCATCCCTTTCTTCTCTCTTTCTCTCAATACGAAAACAATATAATACCACATTTTTGTTTGCCTTTTTCCAGCTCTTCTGTTCTTTTTTTCTTTCAATCGGTGCACATGGCACGCATAAACATCTCATTAATCCTTCTTGTTCGCAGACTTGTGCTCCTCCATAGCGTCGGCAAGGGACTTGGCGAATTCCTTGGTCTTGACCTGAACCATCCAAGTCTCCATGCCGTCACCCGTCTCGTTGGCCGTAGCAACCTTGACGTACTTCTCATCCGCCTTGTACGCCAGGTCCGGAATCAGAGCGCGGTTGATGGCCACGTTGCCCCTGGGCTCCGCGCGCATCAGTAGACGCACCATCTTGGTCTCCTTGTTCTGCAGGATGCGTAGCGCTCCGACACCCTGCGTCGACCACGGGCTCTTGGACTTGGGCTTGTCATCGTCATCGTCAGAGGCCGGCTTGAACTTCAACACCTTGGCCCGCACCTCGTGCAGCACCTCCTCACCCTCCTCAGCCTTGTCCGCAAGGTTGACCTGCTCGTGCTTCTCTCCCTCCTCTTCCTCGCCTGTCTTAGTCGCTGTAGCCGTTGCCGTCGCAGCGTTTGATGAAGGCTCCGGGGTTCCGTGTGCGGGCGTCGTGGCCAGGCTAGAACCGCCTCCGAGGATGGATGGAGTGTCTAGACCCGTCGCTTTAGCGGCAGAATCTTGCGTCCGGGAAAAGGTGACTTACTGGACCCGGTCGATGGCCCACCCGTTGGAGGCTGGAGGTTGAAGGCCGGTGCCGCGTTCTGGGCTGGCTGCGACGGCGCACCGCCGAAGCTGAAGGATGGGGGTGCCGAGCCGGCTGCGGGAGTCGCGCTGGCGCCGCCGAAGATACCCGCGCCGTTGGTGTTGGGCTGGCTCGCGCCGCCGCCAAAGACGTTGCTGGAGGGTGCGTTGCTTCCCGAGTTGTTGGATCCGAACTGGAAGGCTCCTCCGGGCTGGCTGGAGGGGGTGCCTCCAAAGCTAAACATGCTGCCGGAGCCTGCTCCCGGAGCGTCCGTGGGCTTGTTCTCGCCGGTCGAGGCGAATGGGTTGCTGAAAGAGCTTCCAGCAGAGCCACCGCCGTTGCTAGCGCCACTGGGCACACCGCCAAAGCTGAAGTTGAAGCTGCTGGCTGCGGGGGGTGCAGGGGCGGCTGTGTTGGCACCAGCCGTGATGCCTCCAAAGATGCTGCCGGCGTTGCCTGCTCCGTTGCTGGCGGGGGGGTTGGGAGCGGAAGCACCGCCAAAGAGGTTGCTAGTCGGCGGGTTCGGGGCCGGGGTAGTGCTGCCACCAAACGAGAAGGAGGGGGTTGCCGAGGGAGCGCCGGTACCGTTGCTGCCGGCAGCGCCGAACAGCGACTTGGGGGCCTGCGCATTGTCATCCTGCTTCATGGGGCTGCCGTCAAACATGGAGCCACCGGCCGCAGGGGCACTGTTGGTAGGGGGCGACGTGGGCTGCTGACCAAACAGCGACGTCTTCGGCTTGGCAGACGCATCCTGGCTGGCGGTCCCGTTGGCACCAAAGAGGGAGGTGGCAGGAGCAGGCGTTGTCGAGTTGTTGTTGCCAAACAGGCTGCTGGCGGGGCTGGCGGCTGGCTTAGCACCAAACAGCGAGCTAGCAGAGCTTGCTCCGTTGGTACCGAACAGGGACGTAGTAGGGGCCTTGGCGGGCTCAGCCGACGCCGACTTCTCGGGTTCAGAGGGCTTCGCTCCGAACAGGGTCGATGACTGCATGGGCGACGCCGCAGCGGGGGTGAGAGACTCGGCCGGCTTGCCAAAGAGGCTAGAAGCAGCGGGTGCAGCAGGCTTGGGAGCCTCACCAGCAGGCTTGCCGAACAGGCTGGAGGCCGCAGAGGCCGCAGGCTTGGGGGCCTCAGTAGCCGGCTTCGTCGCGCCGAAGAGAGACGAGTTGCCAAATGCAGGTGTGGGCTTGGCCGGGAGGGGCGCTTCGTTGGGACCTTGAGAATCGTTCTCCTTGTCGGATTCACTTCCGTCCTTATCAGCGTCCGTAGCCGACTTGCCGTTGGTCTCCGTCTCGGCGGGCTTGTCGTTCTTGGGGGCCGGGGCACCGAAGAGGCTCGAGGCCGAGGAAGCTGCCGGAGTGGAGCTCTGGCCGAACAGCGAACCGGCGCTAGGGGCAGCAGTGGCACCCGCGCTGGTGCCAAACAGGGAGCTAGCAGTGCCAGAGGGAGCCGCACTCGGGGCAAACTTGATGGGTGTCGTGCTGGGGTTCCAGGTCTGGTCCTTGGGGGGAGCAGCGGCGGGAGTCTGAGAGGGAGCGGCTTCGGTGGGCTTGGATACGCGGCCAAAGAGGCTAGGGGTGGACGCCTCAGTGGTGCTGCTGGGAGCAGCCCTCTTGGCCGGCCGCTCGTCGTCGTTCTCCTCGTCCGAGTCATTCTCCGCAGCAGAGTCAGTCTTGCCGCCAAGGTGGCCGAAGATGTTGCTGGCGCCAGTGGCGGGAGCAGCCTGGGTGGTATCCGTCTTGGCGTTGTTCTTGAGGACAGACTGGAAGAGAGAGTCGCTGCTGGTGGGCTTGGCAGCGGCAAAGAGGCTGGTAGAGGCCTTGGTCGGCGAAGCAGTGGGCGTGGTGGAGGCCTTGTTAGCAGCCTTCTCGAAGAGCGACCTCGCGCTGGAGGGCTGCTTCTGAATCTTGCTGGGCTGGGAGTCTGTCTCCTCGCTGTCAGACTGCCTCCTCTTGTTCTTGCCGAGCATGGGGGTCGGGGGTGCGGGTGCAGGAAGGGCGGGGGCCGAAGCGGAGGCAGGAATAGCGGAAGCCGCAGCGGGGGCGGGTGTAGGGGCGGGAGCAGGAGATTCGTCGGCCTCGTCAGCCTCGTCGTCCTCCTTCTCGGTCGCACGACGCTTGCCCTTTCCGGCAGCGGCGGACTGGGGCTCCTGGCGACCGTCATCGACAGCCTTGCGCTTCTTCTTGGTCGAAATGGACTTGGGAGCGGGTGTGGCGGCGACCTCAGGCTCGTCGTCCTCGAGGGGCGGGAGGCCGTGCTCGCGGCGCCATCGCTTGATGAGCTCCTTGGAGGGCTTGACGTTCTGGAACTCGTAGAGACCGTAGTGCAGGAGGATGATGCTCCTGCTCTTTTCGAACTCCTTGGCGAAGTTGATGACGTTGAGCTTCCAGCTCTTCTTGCAAAAGATCTCGTCGGCGGCGTACTTGAGTCGGCGGAGGTCGAGGATGCAGAAGAACTGGCGGCGCTGCTCGTCGTCGAGGTCGGGAGGGCAGAGGTGGCCGAGGAACTGGTCGGCATAGATGGATCCCTTGGGGTCCCACTCCTTGGGGACCTTCTTGGCCAGGGCCTCGCCCGTCAGCTCGCGCGGCGGCGACGAGATGCGCATGGGGAAGAGGTCCTTCTCCTTGGCCCTGGCGGCGACGCCACGAGGGGTGGCCTGGGCGACGGACTCGCGCTGGACGCGCGTAGGCTCGGGTGTGGCGCCGGGCGCGAAGACCCTCTTCATGGGGGTCTGGGAGAGACTGGGGTTGAAGGAGGCGGCAGGGCTATCGGCGACGGTGGACGCTCGGAAGATGTTGCTCGTAGAGCTGCCGAAGCTGCGTCCCAGGCTGCTAGCAGGGACATCGTCACGCGTCGTCAGCGTCTTTCGCGATGAGGCGCCCTGGGACGTGCCGAGACGCCTGGGGGCCGTGTGGTAGGGGGACGCGGGATAGGCGCGCTTGGCAAAGGGCAGCGGAGGACGCGAGCGAGGCGTAGTCGTCTCTGCGACGTCGTCGCCGGGGATGGAAAACGTAACCATTTTGGATGATGGAACGCGTCCGTCGGGAAATTATAGTACTAAAAGATGATGAAGATGGACGGGAGAAGTAGAAAAAAAAACGTATACGGGATGCGGGTGCGCGCGCGCGTGTAGGTACCCAGCGACGGGCCCGTTGTCTGTTTTTCGTTTTTGGTCTTCTTTGTCGGATGGAAGAGAGAGGAGAGAAAAATCCGTGACGACTAGTCACTTTTCTGAAAGTGAGGTGAGAATGTGACTCTTTTTTTTTTTCGTTCAGCCACGAGGTGAGGATAGCTGCATCGCCCTTTTTTTTTCGCGACTGGACAAGAGAACAACCAAATAAAGGGAGGTATAACAAATTAAAAGGTTTCCTTTGATGCAAAAAGGAAAAAGAAGAAACAAAGAGAAAGAATTAATTAAAAAAGGAATCCAGCCCAGGGAGGTTAGTCGTGCTGGGTAGCTTGGCTGGGTGTGGGTTTTTGCTGGTTTGGAAGCCGGCCGAGCGTTGGAGTGGTGAGGGCAAGGGAAAAAAAAGAGAGAGGAGGAAAAAAAAGAGAGCGTGGAAGGGAACAGAAAAAAAAAAGTCGGCTGAGTAGTAGTCTCAGGCGGGAAGGGAAAGGGAAGGACCTATGGGCCCTGTAGGAGTCCGGTACCTACTAACTCGTACTGTTAGCTTAGCCCCCCCCTGCTACTATTCTCTCTATCCGCCGAGTCCTAGGTCATCCAGTCAGGGCTCTTGGCTGTGCTCGTAGGTGTGGCCCTGTGGCCCAGTGGGTGGCTTTTTCTTCCATAGTGGTGTCCCCCCAGTTCCCTTCCGTCATTATTTCATAGGCCCCAGAGTGACGGGAGTGTAAGCAGCCACTCGTGAGAAAGGTACGTACTACACTTGTTGCAGTGACTGTGCAACCCACTACGTACCTATAAACGGACCGTCATTTCTTCCGCCTCAGCACCTCACTCAACCTTGGGGATATCTCGTGACCTTGTCCCAATTGGGTAATCAATACATCATTGTGCCATCTACGGAGTGCTACAGTCTACTACCCGTACTCCATGTGTGTTGAAGCATCACCGCATCGTTGGTTTCAATAACCCTTGCCCTTTTCTCTGCATCTTTTCCCACCGAGTATATACTACTCGCATGATACCTGACGATACGCGACATATTCACGGTCAAGTGCATGCATGACAAAGAGTGGTACACACGACATATGTATCCATCAAAGTTCTTGCGCCTGCATCGCCCATTCGCCACATCACCAAATGTGGTCTAGTCGAGCTGCGGGCACTCTGCAACCGGAAGCTATTCGGCACGGGTAACATGCACACTGGAAGTAGCATGATCATCAAAGAGGGAGAGAAAAAGGCACAGAAAGTAAAAAAAGCTCGAATTCGTGCAAAATAATGAGTGTTCCCTGAGTTTCCCTTACAAATTCCCTAATTGCTATGTCCCTTGTGCCCGTCCGGTGGTTTGTGTGTGCGTGTGTGCATGTTTGCTAGATAAAATGCCAGTATTTTGTAATTCAGGCATCGACAGCACATGTACATGACCACTCCCAAGGCACCTGATAAAATAAAATAAAGAAAAGAAAAAAAGAGAAAGGCAAACGAAAAGAGAGAAGGTAAAGAAATGGCAAGTACTAGAAGAAGGCTTCAACTCCGAGTTTTTTTTTTTTTTTGTCCTTTTTTGTTCCTTTTTTTCTCCTTTTTTTGGGGTGTAGTTTCTTGTTGTTGTTTAATTAGTAATTTTGACAGTCCTTCAACCATAAGCGACCTTGGCCTCGTGCCTAGAAGCCCATGTCCTTGCGCTTCTCCTCGAGAAACTCCTCGTCCGAAGCATCCAGGATGTCGTACTCCTCATCGGTGAGGAAGTCGTCGTCCGACCCATCCCACTCGTAGTCCTGGCTGGAAGGCTCGGAACCGTCACCCACGGTCGACTTGGCCTCGGGCTCTTCAGCGGTCCTGTTGTCCTCCTCATGGAGACTAGCCATGGGAGACTCGGTCTCGAGCTTGGGGAAGATCATGCGGCTCGAAGCCAGCTCAGGCTCCTCCTCCTTCTTCACCTCCTTCTCCTCAGACTTCTCCTCCTTCACTTCGGGGAAAGACACCTTTGGCGACGAAGCTCCACCCATGGACCGGGCGTTGACGTCACACCAGAGACGGTCGCCAAACTTGCTACCATCCGGCGCCGTCGCGCGCCAGTAAGAAACAACCTTGCCGGGGCGCGAGGGGCCGCGAAGCCTGACTGTGAATGAGAACTGCTCTCCAGGCTGAAGCTTGAAGTCGCAAGTGTTGGTCTCGGAGGCCTCGACCAGCTCAGAAGTGCGAGCCGGGCGGCTGGAGTCGACGTGGCCCATGTAGTCACCACCGACAAACTTGACCGAGCACCCGGCGGGCCAGGCCGTCTCGCCCGTGTTGCGAAGTTCCCAGGTCTGCAGGAACCCCTGATTGAGGGGGACGATGGTGCCATCGGCAACCGAGTCACGCACAAAGGTAGCGCGGAGTTTGTTAGTGTCGACAGCAGGAGCCTGTGCGACGGCGGGCTTCACATCCTCCTTCTCCTGCGATTCTTCCTCGCCCACCTCCGCCTCCTCCTGCTTCACAGCGGGAGAGTCAACGAGGGGCTGCGGCTTGGTGTCGACCACAGTCTGAGGGGTGTTGAACGACAGGTTGTTGGACGACATGGCCGGGCAGGATGGACGGTCACCCATGGGCGGCATCGCCTTACCATCAGCCTCCTCCCCATAGGTGGTCACGCTGATCTGGCGGATAGGTGTGCGGACCTTGATCAGCGGGTGGCTTGGGTTGTGGTCGTTGGACGGGTGAGCCTCGCAGGTAGCGCAGAGGTCAAAGTCGGGGCAGACGGCACACTTGTACCGGACGCCCTGGATGTAGGCGGGGTAGGATGCTCCGGACTGCGAGCACACCAGGCCATCGCACATGACGCCCGTGTGGATGTCGTTGTTCTTCGCGCGAGCGGGGCCGACGGGCTCGTAGATGGGAACAAAGCGGTGGCCGGGGTGGAGGGTCTCCGACTTGGAGGCGCACTCCTCGCAGTGGTCCCAGTCGGGGCAGTCCAGGCACTTGTGGCGGACGCCGGTTATGAACTTGTCGCACTGGTCACAGATGGCGTGGTGCAGGTGGTTGCGGCCAGGGGCCAGCCTAGAGGTGATGTGGACGGCATTGACAGAGCCAGGCACGAGCGGGTTGAAGGGGTGCTTGGGGTGATGTCCCTCGACTTCCTTGGGGAAGCAGTTGACGCAGAGGTCAAAGTCCTCGCAGGTCTCGCAATGGAGGAACTTGGACTCGGAGAGTTCTGAGCTGCTGTGTTAGCCATATTCTCTTCTCCTTTTTTGGGGGTCGTGGAATCTCATATTCAATCTAGGAAATGTAGGAAAACAACAAACCTTTAACACAGCCGTTGCAAGTACGGGTCTGGTTACTTTGAGCAAGAGGCTCCTGGGGCATAATTGGCAACCGGGAGTCAAGTTCATTGTGCTGAGACATGAAGGAGGGGATGTGGGCAAACTTCTTCTCGAGCGCTTGCAGGCGGAGCTTGTGGAAGGCCATCTTGTCGACCTCGGAGGCCTCGCAAGACTTGGCCTCGGGAGTCTTGGCCTTGGGCTTGGGGGCGATCCTCTCGGTGGTGCTGGTGACGATCTGGCCGTCGACCTTGTTCCTCTTAATGAGCCAGTGCTGAGTGCCGTGGCAGGTGATGCCCTTGTCGACGCAGTCCTGGCACAGGTCGAAGTCGCCGTCCTCGCAGGTGGAACAGTGGTAGTGGACGTCGGGCGTGGTCCTCTCGCAGCTGTTGCAGCAGATGGCGAAGTTGGCAAGAGGCTCGTCTGCGGTGGCAGTGGCGGCGGGGACCGGGGCCGGGGCCGGGGCCGGGGCGTCGGGAACGTCGGGAATGTCAATGTCCAAGGTAGGGTCACCCATAGTGGCAAGGCGAGCCTGGAACTCCCTCCTGAGATTGGACGACTCGGCAATCTTGGCAGCCTCGACGAGGAGGGACGACTCGTAGATCTTTGACATGACAGAGGCCCTACGGAGAGGGAGGTCGTTGTGGAAGAAGGGGGTCTGAGTGGCCTGGGAGGGCGTAGTGTTCTCGTCGGTCGGGGTGGCCGTTGACTCCTCGGCCTGGGGCTGGGGCGAGGGGATGTGGTTCTCAATAGAAGCCTCCTGGGGGAACTGCTGGTAAGAAGATGCAGCAGGGGGGTCGCTCTCGTCCGGCTGGACCGTCACACGCAGCTTAAGCTTAGACTTGGCCTTGGCGGCCCTGTAGAGCTGTTTGTAGACGGCTGTGTTGCCGGGCTGGAGGGTGACGTAGCTGCCGGCCGAGTCGGAGTATCTCTCGATTGTGATGGCGGACTCGTCCGAGATGAGGAGAAATGCTCGCAGCTATAAAAATATTACGGATCAGCATGATGACAATCCCACGAGTATGACGAAATCATGTCATATTCCGAACCGAGGCGGTGGGAGACAAAGAAGAATGAATGAAACACATACCTGCTCCTCGAGAACACCAACGCAAGTATCACGCAGAGGCATCTTGGCCCTCCTGGTAGCTCCATCAAAGATGACCTTGACCATGATGAGGGAGTCCAGAGACATGTGGTTATTGTTGGAAGCCATGATGACGGGACTTGCTCGAAGGCGGGTCAGTTAAGTGGATGTGCCCAGGGCAGTAGGTATGGTATTGTAACAAAGAAGAAGGGTTTGTTATTCCAGCCCCCAAGCTGGAAGAAAGAGTATGTTTTTTTTTTGTTTGAAAAAAGAAGACAACTACCGATGCGTATCAGAAGGGAAAAAAGATGTGCAGATGAGATGGTGATGTGGATGTGGATGGATGGATGAATGGATGGGGGGGGGAGGAGAAGAAAGATGGAGGAAAGAAGTGGAAAGGGTCTCGTCGCTCTAAACTCACAGCGGCGGTGACGGAATGGCGGGCGGAGGGGAATGGGTCAGCTTTCCCAAGTTGTGGAGATAAGGGACGGGACTGGCAGGTGGTCCTGTGGTCTGTCTGTGTAGGTACGAGTACCCGTAGGCTGTCCAGTGGGATGGAGAGGGGAGGCTTTAGGTACTGTAGGTGGCCTAAGGCAAGCGTTTAATGGGGCCGCGTGCACTGGGGGGAGGCCTGCTCGGTCTGGGGGGAGAGGCCCGAGGAGGAGGGGGGGTACAAGCATGTACGGAGTACAAGGACTAGAAACCGAAAGCGTAACAACCACCAACACCGTGTGTGTATTTTTTACTTTGGTAGTTAAGGCAAATGGCGTGTGAGATGATGATTGGAGAGTAAGAAAGTGAAGTATTATTAGTCGCAAGGCAACGAGGTTGACGAGTGTCGAGTTCGCCTCACTCTACCAAAAGTTACGAGTACACGCCCGGGGCATTGCAGTTTGAGCAGCTACAGCCTACGGGTACGAGTACAGGTACTACATGTACTACTCGTACGTCAGACAAAACCGCCCGGGCCTGGGGTGGGTTGAGTCCTGGCTTTGTCCAGGATATTTGTGGGTCGCATCTTTACCTACTCCGTCGTTATTACGATTCACGGTATTATCGGTATCAGTGCATTAGTGTGCGTTAGTATGTTAGTACGTTAGCATTATGCCTATCGAGACGGTATTAGAGACTAACAAAAGAGTCTTGATAGAGCAAACATCAGAGCTAGTCACGTCAGTCTTTCTGACTCTTTCACGACTCATTCATTACCTCTACCACCGGATACAGTCACTGCTACTGCTACTGCTATTGCTACTAGGACTCACTGTATGGTATTGTACTCCCGTAATGCATATTCATAGCTGTACGCCATCTCTTCTGCCTGCTTACCTTTCCGATGAGAAGAGGGGGGAACACGGAAAAAAACGCCATCGTCACTTTCCCGTCACCACCATTATAACCCTCTGTCAAGTTCAATATTGCCAAGTTCAGGTAGGACATGCACACACACACACACATGCACTGCACTGTACGGAGTACTGCACATTGAGTCTCGTGCCACATGAATATTTTCTTTTACAACACCACCATCACCACCATTATCCTACCACTACTAGTACTATACCACCACCATTCTACGAAAATCATATCAACTGTAAGAAAGGGAATGTGCAGCAAAAGCTATACAAAATATGGTCAAACTGCAACTGGAACTGCAGCTTGACAAAGGCCAAAAAGCCCGATGCACTTTTCAACCTCATTACCAACCAACCATGATCCCAGCCTCACCCCCCCTTCCTCATCGGTATCACCAAAAAGTATCGTGTGACATTGAAACCTGCTGTTCACCTCTCACAGAACTTGGATGCATCTACTACCTCAACTTGCTCACAGTTCTACTACACTGCTCACACAAACGAATGAAAAAAACAAGAGTGATGAACAGTAATCATTCTTACATCCTACTCGCCCCGTCGTGGTGTGAGCAAAGTTTCTAAAACATGTAAAATGCTCCTTGCCGCAGCAGCCATGTGCCACTTCACCCGACTGTGAATCACACACCTGGCACAGCACAGCTATAGCAAGCATGGGCATTAGAGATCAAGTCCTTCGTCGCCCCCCAACTGAACAAGCTGAATAATACCATCGACGCCTCGTACTTAGAGTTGACTTCAAGTGGCGACAACTAGGCAACTTGGACACCTACGAAGCTTCCACATTACCAATGCCTCTAGTAATAATACCTTGCTTGTTCTTTCGCCTTCCAACATCCCATCTTCTTTCACCTTCCAACGTCCCATCCACATGCAAGAGACAAGAGGCAAGAGGCAAAAAACATTGAGCACAGCTTCACCATATCACCAAATACGAAAGAGAGAGAAAAAACGGCCATTTATACTCCAATCCATTACGCCTTACCCAAATACTACTACTACTACTACTAACAAGGAAAAGAGCAGAAAAGAGAAAGAAACGAAAGAAAGAAAAAGAAAAAAAAAGAAATGCTCCATATGTAATACTAAAAGAATACCCTTTTGACGCCACTGCCATGGACAACGACAACTCCATGACAAAGAAAGAAAAGAAAGATAGCCAAAACAATTGAAGAAATAAAATAAAAAGATGGTAAGAGGGGAAAATAAAAGAGAGAAGAGAAAATATAGCAAGAAAAAAGACAAGAAGAAAAAAAGAAACCGCTTGAAAAAGAAAACAAGGCAACTTCCGAGGATCTATGCAAGATCTCCTTGAAAACCTCAATAGTAAGAACAAGCAAGAAATAACGAGATAGTAGACAAACAACAACAGAGAAATGAAGATGTGAAAAGAAAAGAAAGAACAATCCCTCCTTCTTTTTTGGTTTTTTTTTCGGCCCCAGTATACATATATATATAATCGCTTCGACCAAAAGGGTAGCCAAAATCAGTGTTGAATCCAAACTCCTCCCTTTTTTTTTTTTGTTATATTTCCAACGGTTCGTCGAGGTGTTTTTGTTGTTTTTAGGATGTGAAGAGCATCAAGATGATTAAAAAGGAGATAAAAGAAAATATAATAGACAATACCAGGGGAAGAAAGAAAAAAAGGAGCAAAGGAGCATCATCGCTGATCAATGCCAAAATGGACACCCGGGAAGATGATGGAATCCCCCATCATACTACTGTGGGTAGTAGACCATTCCCGGGGCACCTCCCTGTGGGTAGTAGTACCCGTCTGGGCTCGGCGTCACCATACCTCCCATCCCCATCACCCCGGGTTGCTGGGGGTAGCCCTGCGGCGGGTAGGGCTGGTACGAGTTCGTCGGGGCCAGTTGTCCCGGATCGTAGTAGTACACCATGCCATTCACCTCCTGGGCTACCAGGTTGCTTCCGCTGCCACCGCCTGCCGCGGGAGGACCCTGGGCCTGGCCCCCGGCTTGATGAGGAGCACCGTGTGCCCCGGGCGGGACAAACGCAGGCGCCGGAGCTGCAGGTGGCACACCCGGCGTCGAGTATCCGGCGGCACCGGGAGGAGGGTAGTAGTAGCCCGGGGGGGCTTGGGCTTGCGGTTGCGGTTGAGGCTGATGGTATCCGGGACCGTAGTAGGGCTGGGGCTGCTGGGGCTGCCCAAAGGTGTGGGGCTGGAAGGGTGCAGCGTGGATGGCGCGCTCGGGGATGTGCGACAGCGGCGTCCCGGATGACGGTTGCGACATGTGCGACGGGTGCCTGGCATGGACGGCGTTCTTATAGCCGTTGGCAACAGGGACCGGCACTTGCTGGTGGAAGGCCTGCTGGAAGTGCGGCGGGCCCTGCGCCATGGCAGGAGTCTCGATATCGGCGACCGAGATGTTCTTCTGCGGACGCGGCTGATGCATCGGGAGATCACTTGACCGATGCTCGCGGAAGTGAGGCCTCTGGTGCATGGGTTGGGGTTGGGGCTGGGGCTGAGGCTGGAACTGATAGTTGTTGGGACCAACGGGGAGCCCGGGCATGTCTTGGCGGTGGTACTGATCGGGGACCATGATGCCATTAGGTCCTACCGACTCCGGACCGACGGACGGCGGCAGGCGAACGACAGGTCTAGTGTTGTCAGTCTGGGCTGCCGACCGTGACATGACGGATTCGGTTGGCGAGAACATCATGTCCCGTTCGTGGGCGATCGACGACCTCCTGCTCACTCCAACGCTAGGCGAGTACATGCTTCCGTAGAAGCTGCCGCCAAAGACGCTAGTCCTGCGTGACATGCCACCCATGGAACCCAACCCAGAGCGGGGCTTACCACGGGTGCGCTGCTGGTTGGGACGCATGGCGCGCGGGATGAAGATGAAGGACCGGTCTGTTGCCGGGTAGATGTAGCGAGGAGGTCTGTTAGGGAGGGAGATGCGGACAGGCTTGTCACGGCGAAGAGGAGGGCGGTGGTCGGGGAGCTTGGTGTACTGCTTGACGGGGACTCCCGTCTTGATGATGGGAGCCTTCATGTGCGGCAGGAAGACACGGACCTGCACATTGGCAATGTGCTTCTCGGCGGAGAGGCTGCGGTTGATGGGAGAGGCGTTTGGCTCGCGAGTCGGGATGAAGCCAGTACCGTTAGGCGGCCCTTCGCTCGTGGGGCCCTGACGAGATCGTCGGGCAGAAGGCCCAGCCACAGCCTCGTGCATGTCGTGAGTCCAGGAACCACTGGTTGTGGGGTCACCGGGACGATGCATCTGGTTCATGGGAGGGATGGGCGCCGCTCCAAAGGCGGCGCCGCCACGTCCACCTCGACCACGGCCTCTGCCAAAGGGCCGGAAGCCGTTAGCAGCCGGGCCAGCATGTCGGTGGTCATGCATGAAGAAGGAGCCACGGTTGGGCACAAAGGCTGGGTCCTCGTCCCGGCGGCGGCGGTAGTTGTCGTGCTCATCGCGACGTCGGTTCTCTGGGGGCTCGGATGGGTCCTGGACGGGAGCGGATGCCGAGCTGACGACGACGGGGCCGGTCGGCGACTTGACGGATTTGGGCGGTACTGCAGGCTGAGATGACGACGGCTCATCAAGCTCGAGCTCCTGGGCTCGCGGGGGTTGATCTTGGACGGACATGCCGTGCAGCATCATTTCGGTATCGGACACGGCCTTGTTTTTGTCGGTGGCATTCTGAGTCGGGCCTTTGCGGGCAGGATCCGATGTAGGGGATGCAGCGGCACCGGCACCGGCACCGGCGGGGGGTGCACCGTTTGTCGTCTTCTTAGCACTGGGCGCAGTGGGTGATGCTTCATCGACGTTGCTGGTATCGCTATCGTTGCCTGCGCCGTGGTCATCGGTGGCGATGGATCCATCGGTGAGGGAGTCGTCCTCGAGATCTAGAGCCTCGGCACCTGCGTCATCCTCGCCCTCATCCTCGACGCGGCGGCGGTGACCAATCTTTCTGCGACGGGGTGCGGCCATGGTCGAGTGTGTGTGTGTATGTGTGTGTGCGTGCGTGCGTATGTACGTGCGGCGTGATAACGATGTTGGGTCGAGCGGGGGTTTTTTTGCGTTTCCAGAGCTCAGCTAATGAGAGATCTGCAGATGACCTGAGGGAGGGAGAGAAAGAGGTGTGAGGACTGATTCCTCTGACGGTTGGTAGAAGGACCAGACGATCCAAAAAAAAAAAATGTTGATGGACGGCAGAAAGGGTTAGAATGTACCAAATATCTGTCTGTGACCCAACCCGCCCTGCGGTGCCAGCACAACAGCTGGGGGAAGCGTTCAGACCACTCTGCACGCTCTCTGAGGCTCCGAACTGGGGAGTAGAGCAGTAGCAGCAGCAGCAGGTGTCCCCAAGATTCCCAACACAGCAGAATCAGAAAAAGAAGAGAGGAACACAAGGAAAAAAAAAGATCCGGCTCCCTAGGATGTTTGATGGAGAATGGATCAGGAGAAAGACGAGAGTAAGGAAAGGGAAAGGGGGGGCGGAAAAAGGATGAAGGTCGGTTGGATGGGATGGACGAGGGAGGAAAGGACCTAAGAAGAGAGCGAGGGTCGATGATGATGAACTTTCAAATTGTAGGTGGTGATTCGGGCCCCCCAAAAAAAAGAGTCGGGTCTCCCGGGGGAACAGCGGGTGCTAGACGGTGACTGTCGGTGCGCTGTAGACGGATACAATGGGTGTATTGCAGTGGCATAGCAGCTATGGAATGGCACTAACATATTGAATGGAGGCAGGAGCTGCTGACGCGGGGGGGGGACTGGAGAGCTCCAGTTCCGCTGGAGAGCTGCCCGGGCGCCACCTAGCTCCATCCACACTACGGAGTACAGGTAGGCTCTAGCTATGGACCACCAAAAAGTGCACCTAAAGTTGGCCAACTCACCGTTTAGCACTTCTCAACATCTGCACCAGGTAGACGGTAAGGTGGGTCCGGAATTCTGTCCCTCCCTTCTATGACGGGACTTGATGCGAGCGCTGGAGAAGCTCCAGATCATTGCCATAATGGAAATGACCAAATCCAACATTCCTACCTGCTTACAATGAATGTCTCGCTATAGGTGAGTGTATGAGCAGTAATTACCAAGGGTACAATGACAACAAGTATGAGGACGGTGAATCAAACAGTTGATACTCTTTTGCTCTCTTTCCATTCATTATTCATTTCAACACCTGCTCTTACCCTACAGGTGATAATGGAGAATTGGGTGGCTCCAATAAGGTATCCATGCATCAACAGTTCAACGATGGTGCTAGTAGTAGTAGTAGTGGTAGTAGTATACAAACTGTGTTTCTCTGTATTCCGATGCCATGTGATGATGGTAGCTAGAGCTAGACACTCGTGGTATGGAACTATACGAGTACGAGTGCGCTTAAATATCACTACTAGTAATACGTGTAATACCGTACTGTATTAAACACACTTCCCAACTTCCCCTCCTCCAATCCCAGATACGAGTGAACCCATTGATATCACGTCAATAATCACATCTAACCAACAATCCCAAGTCCCCCAAGTCCCCCAAGTCCCAAGTCCCAAGTCCCAAGTCCCAAGTCCCAAGTCCCAAGTCCCAATGGGAGCTGCCGCCCCGTCACCATGCATCTTCCCCTCTCCCGCCCCTCCTTTGAGTTCTTTCCCCTTTCTCCCACTCGAGGCCCCGTTCTGTTCCTTTTGATTCTCCCCTGTTCTACTCCATCCCGTGCCTTTTGATCTTATGAACCAACACTAGTAGCCAGAGGAACATGAGAGATCAAAGAAGATAGAAAAGCATGGTAGATTGGAGAGCAAAGAGGTGACACAATCACTGCGTGTCTTAGGAGGGGTGTCAATCCGATCGGCACTACTACCATGGAATATCCCGACATCTGTGTCGTGCCTTAGTTTCTTTTTTTTTTTCTTTCTTTTCCCTCTTCAACCCCGGTCAGAGCTATCTGAGTAGTACTCCGCAGTCTTTTTTTTGTTCATCCATCGTCCTTTTGAGGTGCTTATAATGACGACACATTCACCGAGCGGGGGGAGGGGGATTGCATATACATGTATGTACTCGTATATACACAAAAGGCCTTCCCCCGAGAATTGTCTTTCTTTCGTCAACTTGCACTTGTACAAAATCTGCAAACTCCTAGCTGAGAATCGTTTCTGCCGTATTATTCAATGGCAACATCTTCTCTAAGTCAGAAGACAAAAAGACTTGAGAGACCCATCCCCCCCCAAACGCCGCCCACTTCCTGTCACTACGTCCAGAAGGCGCTAATGCTCGTCACCCCATAACGACGTGGTACTACTGTACTCGTACGAGCACGCGGTGCAACGGCAATTACGTAGTGCGGGCAGGTTTGAGGACCTCAGGTAGTGCTAGTGCTAGTAATCATGATAAAAACTTGAAGTCTGTAGATGTATTATTCCCTCTCGTTATTTCCTTTTTTTTCTTTTTCTTTCTTATTTTCTCCATCTTCCCACTCCATACTTCCATACCCGTATATCCCAACCCCTGGCAACGACATCGAAGCTTGGCCAGTCCTGACCACAAACACCATCCATCGTCTTGCAGCAAAAAAGCGCCAACGCTTCTGCAGTCCAAGCTCCCAATGTGGGGGGGCTCTACGGAGTACTACCAAGAGCGCAAAGCAACCGAGCGGGGTGTGTCACGTATTGTGGTGCGCGCTCTACGGCGCGTAGCAACGGCTCCACGAGGGTAGTTCGGTTCATGGTACATTCTATCCTTACATATTACTACTACTCTACCTTGGTAGTGGTGGTGGTGGTGGTGGTGGTGCTCGTAGATACGGAAGCGGGACTTGAGGCCTGATATCAAAGGTGACATTTCTACCATTTTTAGCACTACTATACGACCTAGGGAGGGAGGGGGGGTGATATGCAGTAACACCCATATTCGTAGTCTCGTGAACAGAAAAGAATAGGAAGAGGACAAGAAAGAAAAGAAAAAAAAGAACCACACCCTTGTGCCGCGCCCACCCCCCATCGTCAAGTTGAAAAACAGCCCCGCGCCCTCTTTTTATTCCCCTCTCTTTTTTTTTTTTCTTTCTTTTCTTTTTCTTTTTCTTTTTCAATCCTCATTTCATTAATCATTCATCTTTTTATTCTACATTCTTTTTTTGTGTCTTCGTTTTAAAAAAAAAACTCGTCACTTTCCTAGAAAGCACCCATCGTTTTGCGACATTGCATTGCATTGCATTCAACACACACATACACACACACACAGACACACACACACACACAACTTTGCATCAACACACTTGCATCACCGACGTCGGAGAAAGGTCCAATCTCACAAACACCCATCACCATCACAACTAAAACACCAAAGACGACATACAGAGACACCAAAACCACCAGAGAGACAAAACACCAAAATGTCTTCCTTACCATCTCAACACCCAAATCTATCACTCCACCTGACAGACTCAACCCTAACCCCCCTGATAACATCATCATCCTCCCCAACCCACCTCGACTCACTCACCTCACTCGCCTCAACCGCATTGACATCCCACTCCGCCGTCTCGAGAGTCAACCTGGGTTCCCCACAGAGGATCATGGTCGAGTACCCTGATCACGGTGCCGTCGTCCTACAATCGTATATTGATCCTCATCAACATCAACAACAACAGCACAGTCACCAGAACCAGAACCACCACCATCCTTCAACTTCCTCCACGCCTTCTAGACCTACAACTTCTGCTGCAGGTGCTTCACGCTCTTCATCTTCCGTCACCACCACCACTACTTCCGCTACCGCTACACCTGCCGCTACACCTGGCACTGTCTCTCTGTCTTCTACTTCGGCGCCAGTTCCCATCGCATTCAACACCCCCGACCAGGACGATGCGCCACCCAGACTCGTCAGTGTCGTCGTCGCCGGTTCGGCCGATCAGACCCGCGAGGCTCGTCGTGCTGCTGCTAGGTTGGAGAGGCTCGGTCGCGATTTCCAGAGGGAGTGGGCTTCGGAGTCTCTGAACGAAGCTACTACGCAACCTTGATGGACACCAATTTTTCACGACTTGCCCCAGGCTGGCTTTTTTTTTTCTTGTTCCCTTTTCTGCACACGAATGCATGGTTTATGAAGTACCAAGGATCATGATATCCTGAGCGTTGCGTTTTCTTTTTATTTCTCTTTACGAATCTCTTCTTTTACGGAACTATGGCATACTTCAGCATGAGCGAGCTTTAATAACGAGACAAGTGCAAACTTCACAATGGAATCAAATCTTTCGAGAATCAAGTTTGAATTCATTCAATCTTCCTGTCAAACAATTTGTGATATCTATTTCCTCGTGTCCCTTCACATTACCTCTATTCCTCTGTATTGCCCGCTTACAGAATCTGCTGGAAGGCACGGTTGAGAGGAGAGCGGATGTTGGGGACGTCCTTCCAGAAGTCGACAGTGGCGACGGCGCGCTTGGAGATACCCTCGGGGGTGAACTCGAACTTCTGCAGAGTTTGTTAGCAAGTGTTTCAACAAGAGAAGCATGTAGGTGGGGACGGGGGGGGGACGTGCCTTGTAGACATCCTTGTAGGCACCAGAGGCACCGAAGCGGTTGATGCCAAACTGCTCGTGAGTGTAGCGCTCCCAGCCCATGGTGCTCATGACCTCGACCGACAGAGAGGGGATGCCGTCGGGCAGGACAGAGAGGCGGTACTCCTTGCTCTGGAGGTCAAAGACCTCGAAGCAGGGGATGGAGACGAGACGGGCCGTGAGGTTGTGCTTCTCCTTGAGGTACTGAGCGGCCTCAACGCAGATGCCGACCTCGGAACCGGTCGAGACAATGGTGATGTCGGCCTTCTCGGCCTCCTGGACGACGTAGCCACCCTTGCGGGCCTTCTCGATGGTGGAACCCTCGAGCTGGGGAAGGTTCTGGCGAGAGAGGGCGATGATGCTGGGGGTGTGCTTAGAGGTGAGGGCGAGGTAGTAGGCAGCGCTGACCTCGTTGCCGTCGGCGGGGCGCCAGACCATGGTGTTGGGAAGGGCACGGAAGTGGCTGAGAGTCTCAATGGGCTGGTGGGTGGGGCCATCCTCACCGAGACCGATGGAGTCGTGGGTAGCGACCCAGATGTTGCGGATCTGGGACAGGGCCGACAGGCGGACGGCACCGGCAGCGTACGAGACGAAGTTGAGGAAGGTACCGCCGAAGGGGATGATGGTACCGTAGGCGGCGAGACCGTTCATGATGGCACCCATGGCGTGCTCACGGACACCGTAGCGGACGTAGCGGCCGCTGTAGTCGCCGAGGCCGTTGGCCTTGGGCTGGAAGTCGACGGCCTCCTTCCAGCGGGTCAGGTTGGAACCCGTCAGGTCGGCGGATCCACCAAACAGCTCGGGGAGGACAGACTCGACCTTGCTGAGGACGGTCTCGGACAGCTTGCGCGAGGCAATGGCGGGGTCCGAGGTGCTGTAGACGGGGAGGCTCTTCTCCCAGCCCTCGGGAAGCTCGCCGGTGAGGCGGCGCTTGAGGTCGGCGTGCTCCTTGGGGAAGCTCTCGGCGTACTTGGCGAAGAGCTTGTTCCACTCCTCCTCGGCGGCGGCACCCTCGGAAGAGTGCTTGCCGTAGAAGTCGTAGACCTCCTTGGGGACGACGAAGGACTCCTCGGGGTTGAAGCCGAACTTCTGCTTGACCTGCTTGATGTCGTCGGCCTTGAGGGGCGAGCCGTGGACACCGTGGGTGCCCTGGTTGAGGGAGCCGAAGCCAATGGTGGTCTTGAGCTGGATCAGGGTGGGCTTGTCCTTGACGGTCTGGGCCTCCTTGATGGCGGCGTGCATGGCGTCGAGGTCGTCGTCACCACGGTCGACGGACAGGACGTGCCAGCCGTAGGCCTCGTAGCGCTTGACAACGTCCTCAGTGAAGGCGCAGTTGGTGCTGCCGTCAATGGAGATACCGTTGTCGTCCCAGACGGCGATGAGGTTGCCGAGCTGGAGGTGACCAGCCAGGGACGAGGCCTCGCCAGAGACACCCTCCATCAGGCAGCCATCACCGAGGAAGCAGTAAGTGTAGTTGTTGACCAGGTCGAAGCCGGGCTTGTTGAAGGTGGCACCAGTGTGGGCCTGGGCGATGGCAAGACCAACGGCGTTGGAGATACCCTGACCCAGAGGACCGGTGGTGACCTCAATGCCGGGGGTGTCGTGAGCCTCAGGGTGACCCGGGGTGATGCTGTCAATGCTCTACATGATGGGGTTAGTAAGTGGTTCGCCTGGTGGAGAGTCATGGCTCTCGGACAAGCCGGCAAGAGAATTGTCCTAAAAAAAGGATACTTACGCGGAAGGCCTTGATGTCATCCATGGACAGGGCGTAGCCGTAGAGGTGGATAAGGGCATACTGGAGCATGCAGCCGTGGCCGTTGCTAGAGGGGCGACATCGGTCAGCGGAGCTCTCGGCTCGGATCACTGTGCTCCGAAGCTGGTGGGAGGGGAAGATTTGGAAAGAAAAAAAAAAGAGGAGAGGGAGGGGGGAAAGAGAAAAGTAACTCACGAGAGGACGAAACGGTCACGGTTCAACCAAGAGGGGTTCTTGGGGTTGAACTTCATGAAGTTCTGGAAGAGGACGTGGGCAATGGGAGCCATTCCCCTGTTTGTATCTGTCAGAATATGCGATTTCACGGCGGGCGCGGGATTCAGTAAGAGGGATGGAGAGAACTCACATGGGAGCACCGGGGTGTCCCGAGTTGCTGCGGAAGGTGGCATCAACCTAGAATGAGTCTTGTTAGTTGTCTTGCTCGTCGTTTTTGAAAGACTTCATGATTTCCCGTCGTCGATGGGTGGAAGTCGAAGCAGACGCGATGTCGAGGGGATGAGGCGTTTTGGCGGGGTAGACAGAAAATGACGTTGAAGGAGGGGCAGCTCCTGAGCTCAGAGCTTAGAAGGCAGAGAGAGAGAGAACTTACCGCGAGAAGGCGGATGGTGTTGATGGCCAACTTGTCAATGTCTCCGTAGCCCATGATTGCGGTATTTGAAGGTATTGACTTGGGGGGAAAAAGGTAAGGTATTCTTCAAAGAGAATCAAGTGTGGTTGAAAGGAAGAAGAGAGTAAAAGGAAAAAGGATGGAGGGGAGGAGAGAAAGATGAAGATGGAGACGGGCGGGGCGGGGCTTCGTTTGTTTGGGGCGGCAGGTACCTGCTACTAGTACTTGTAGTGATTTTACTCGTTGGAGGGGGGAGGGGCAAAGGTCTTGGGTGCTGAGGAGATGGACAGTAATGGACAGTAATGGACAGCAAATGCTCCGTAATAGGCATACAGACGGCGTCTGATACTCTGTACAGGTTACAGGTTACAGGTTATAGATTACATGTTACGAGTACCAGTACTAATGCTCTGCACGGAGTACGGTACTACTAGTGGTAGTAGGTCATGTACTCGTAATAGTATCAATCTCTCTCCTCTCTCCCTCTCTGTCTCTCTCATACGGGCCGTGTAGCATCCGCCGTGGTGATGGTGCTTCTTTCACCTCCATGGTATCTCACGTCCCCCTCCTCCCCCTCCTCCCCCCTCCCCTTGCCTGAGAAGGAGAGTCCAGATTATATCTCTGGCCGCCGGTAGCGAGAACACGATGAGTATATCGGCACGACAGACGTTGTAATACTACCACCTACGATATACGATGCAGTGCAAGCACAACTTGGGTCTCGGTATCATCATGTACCTCGGTGCTTGGCTGCCGTAGTTGAGTCGACACATCGACACACACACACCACCTCATCGATGTATTGCAGTGGCTGTACGACTACGGTACTCTTTAGCCTTCTCGGACGGCGGCGGTAATAATAAGCTCTGCAGGTGCAGGCTGAACCTCTCTGGACATCCCAAATGTACAAGCTGTATCACTACTACTACTACTACTACTAGTACTACTGCTACTCTACAATACGAGTACTAGCAGTATTCCAAACCAATGGTACATCTAGGCAAAGTTGGCTGTTGTACTGGCGCAGAATGGAATGGAAATCCCTGCTCAGTCCCTCTTTTTTTTTTTCTTGCCTGCCCCTCCTTACCAAGAGAAGGTGCCCCTCGCCCCTCGTTCGCGCGCGCCACTACAAGGAAATACGGAGTAAAAAAGAGGACGGACGCAAAGGGCTCAAACAAAAAAAATCACTCTTTGCGCCGCGCCACTAAAAAGCCTCCCATGGATTGATAATGTCATCACTGCCCATATTGTCTCTATGATTCACCAGCAGGACTCACTCAAGCATTGTTGAACCTTTTCGCTTTCACGGCACTGCTACTCTGATTATGGTGACAAGTACGAGTTACTCTCCAGGTGCGATGACGTCGACCTTGAGTAACATGTACTTGGTGGGGCAACAATCCCACCCGCCTTGTGCCTTGCCCCTCGTCCTGCCCCTCGTCTTGGATTGCTCATGTCGCATCTGCTGTTACAAGTTGCTAGTTGCGGGATATTTGTCTCTTCTGGTGTGTGTGTGTAGTATACGTGTGTGCCTGCAAAATGTGCACCATACAATGTACACCAATTATATCATCGGCTCGCGCGGGTTGTTCCTCAGCCGTCTTCTCTGTAGTGGTAGTAGAGTTGGTCGTGGTGGTGACCATCTCGATTTCGCGTGGCAGATCGTAACACCCCGACATACAAGAGTAGATAGCATCACCAACCAGCCACGCGGGGGGGAGGGCGGAGACCGCGCCTATGGGGATATTACTCCGTACTTTTTGTCCCGGATACGGTATTTTACGACGTAGCTTGAGAAATCACCCCATGGGTGACATGCTTGGCGGGAACCGTGCAATCAATACATGCGCAATACATGCAATATAGACTACTCCTACTACTACTGCTTATATGTGACAACTGCGGTTCCTTCCTCAACTGGAAAACATCACGTCGCTTCCATCGTGACAAGATCAGCGCACGTTCATGTACGAACATGGAGTCTACGCTCTGGGGTACTGTGCTGCTACTATGACTTGGCAGTAGCAATTCCTTGAATTCCCGGTTATTACATTTGCCTTCATGTACAGGTGGATCACAACCTGGAAAATGGAAAAGTGTCACTTTCCCACGCTGAGGATTCCATCAAGGTAGGAGATGGCCTGATGTCTCCATCTTCTGACATGTGCCTGACCATGTTATTCCCCCGCAGTATAGGAAGAGTTATAAGTAGAAGCGGTATTGTGTCTTTGTGTGTGTCATTTTGTCAAGGAACTGAAGCTGATAAAGAAAAAGATGGGATTTGCTTTACGTCCATCAAGAATACCAGCAACGGTATTAGGATTAGGCCCAGGCACGCCATATTACGCCTGTTACCTGCCGCTTGTTACCTGTTGGTTGAATGGCGTAGGAGAGAGCCGTGGACGTCAAGCCTTCACATTCACAGATTCCGACGTTTACTTTCATCCAATCAACAGGTCGCGTGGCCCAATGGCAAGGCGTCTGACTACGAATCAGAAGATTGTGGGTTCGATCCCCACCGTGACCTTTTCTTTTTGCATTTATCTACTCTGATAGTGTTGCTATGTGTTTTTTTGTTTTTTTATCTCCTTCTTTGTCTTTTTTCTTTTTCCTTGCTTGAAGTCATTGACCTACGGCTACTTGTGGTTGCCTAAAAAGTGTGGATATTGATTCCCTTGGTGTCTGATGGTGATGTGCATCAACATGGGAAGGTGCAACAGGCAGCAGCAGAACTAGAGGTGCTCCTGCCTTTCCACAGCCATACAGAATATTCTATATGTTTTGAAATACTATCAATATCCTCCATGTTCCTCCAACGATGACTATCGCACTCTATATTCCAAAATGAATACCCAAGTTGCTGTGATATCTTTCCACTCTGTCCACGAGGATGAAGCATGATACAGTCCCCTAGCCAAGATCAGTCCCAAAGACCAAGGACACACGCACAAACAAGGTCCTGCATGCATTCACCTCCGTTATTCTCATAATGAAGAGCCCAAAGCCGTCCTAGTCATTCTTATACATACATGCAGACAATGTCGGTGGTTGCACCACCTAGCTTATAAAACTTGAGCGAGGCTTCACACTTACAACTTCTCCACACATGACTAAGAACTGGTGAAAATAGGAACAAACGCTACGGGATATACTCATGAAAACTTCACATCAACCTTCTTAGACCCCCAACATCATATATATTAAGTTTTCATAGAGAAAACCCCCCCTCTCCCGTTCAAAAACACAACCCCTGTCCTGATATCTCATATATTACCACACTACCCCTCCACCCCACCATAAAAAAAAGTTCACAACCGCGGGGTACCAAGTACATTAAAAAAGAAAAGATCATGGCCAAAAGTGCATCAGTCAAAAAGGCAGCAAAGCTCGCCAGACAGGAGTCTGCAGCCCGTGTCGCCGCTGCTGCCGCTGCCGCCGCCCCAGAGCCAGAAACACCTGTCGCCGAAGCACCAGGCGACTCAGAACACCAGCAGCGTCTCCTGTCCATCTTCTCAGCCGCCTTCTCCGCCGTCCTGACATCCGACAACTTCCACACCCTGATCCAGGAGATCAAGCAAGCCCTCTTCAACCGGGACTTCGCCACAGCCTTCGGACGGGAAGACTACCTCGAGGCCTACGCTGCGCGATGGAGTCCCACGCGCGCGCTGTGCTACTCCCACGTCCTGCGGGAGCTGGAGACCCAGAGCCAGCACCACCTGTCTTCCGTCACCACTACCAACGATGAGGGCCGCAGCCATCTGCGCGTCGTCTCGATAGGCGGTTGCGCGGCTGAGCACGTCGCCGTCGCGTCGTACGTGAGCCAGCAGTCCTCCCTGTCTGCGGCGCACGTCACGCTCGTCGACTCCGCGCCGTGGTCGCAGGTCGCTTCCCTGCTGCAGACCCGGCTCACCACCCCGCCCGTGCTGTCCAAGTATGCCTCTGCTTCTGCCATCGCGTCCAACTGCGAGTTTCTCCAACCCGAGCGTCTGGGCATGAGCTTTGAGCAGAAGGACGTCCTGGCCCTGGACGGTCCGAGCATGGCCGGCCTGCTAGGCAAGGATCCCCTCTTGGTCACCCTGTTCTTCACCCTCAACGAGCTGTACACGGAGGGTGGCATAGGCAAGACGACGAGCTTCCTTGCCAATCTGGGACGGAACCTGCCCGATGGTAGTCTGCTTCTCGTCCTCGATAGTCCCGGGAGCTATTCGGAGACGGCGCTGGGCAAGGAGAAGAAGAGGTATCCCATGCACTGGCTGTTGGACCACACGCTTCTCACCGCGGCTGATACAGGCTACAAGTGGGAGAAGCTCGAGTCCATCGACTCTCAGTGGTTCCGTCTACCGGAGACGCTGAAATACCCCATGCAGTTGGAGAATATGCGGTACCAGATGCATCTCTATAAGATTCAAAAATAATGACCATTATATACGAAATGGGAAAAAAAAGAAAAGATAATAAAAAAAGGAAGGAAATTTTCTAATATCATGACTTTCAAGTGCAAACTTTTTGTTTTTTATGTTTAATGCTCATGCCCATACCAGCTTCTTTATAGAATGCCCCAGCTGCTCTAGCAACCCTGTGTTTCGTCTTGCTTCCTCCAGGGAAATGATGTCACTCTTCTCTATGATGCTGCTCTTCTCTTCGTTGCGCCTCGGCACCCGACACTCGAGCACCAGACGCTCCATCTCGGCGCAAATGTTGGACACCTGCTGCTCCTCCGTCTGCTGCTGCGATGCGCCCCCTATGACCACGGTCGACGAGTCCACGTACGGCACCTTGAAGGCGAGCTTGCACGCCGGGGGTTCCTTGGCGGCAGTAGCACCCCCGAAAAGGCCGTCGATTAGGCTCATGGGGCGTGTCTCGTTCTCAGGCTCGGGTGCCAGGTCGCCCCGGCTCGACAGCGTGCGCGTGTTGGTCCTCGTGATGTCGCTCTTGCCCGGCTGGTATGTCACGACGAACCCGACATTCTTGGACGGGTCGGCCTGCGAGGTAGAAATGGTCGACGTGATGTACGTTCCCACCCTGATGCCCGTGATGTTGACTAGGTTGACTCTCTCGAAGGACGATACCTTGTCCATGTTCCAGTCGAACCGGCAGAGGTATAAAGCCGCATCTGTCAAGAGCAGTACCACTTCCTCCATGGGGAGAGTCTTGACGGTGTTGGACTCGTTGGGCGTGAGTAGCGCCCAGCCGCCGTGGAATTCTTCCTCCTCGTTGGCCACCACACGCTTCTGGCAGAGCTCCACGGCCTGCTCGCGCATCCTGGTCATGGAAATAGCCGGGTCTTTGTTCATCATGTCGGCCTCGAACTCTTCGAATACCTTGTCGTTGACGTTTCCTAGAAGGAAGTCTATCGCCGTCTGGCTAAAGTAGTCATTTACCATTCTAGTGTTGCAGTCAGTAAACATGGGTGGGCTGAAGTCGGGAGAGAGGGTGAGAGAGAGATAACGTACCCGCTGTAGAATCGTGCAAGAGAAAGGCCGAGGTCGTTCAGTGCGCCCCGGTAGTCTCGTTTCTTGGTCCTGGTGTAGTCGCCCTTCATGGCCGCCGTGGATGCATACTGCTTGGAGATGGCGTCGCCATTGTCCGCCCACAGTGTGTTAAACCAGATGCTCTGCTGGTCCACCTGCGCCGTCATGTCGAACCCATCCTCCTTGAGCTGCACGTCGAGCATGTGGCGGGCAAAGGAGCTCTGGCAGACATTCGTCCTGTCCAAGCAGTCCATGCAGTTTGTGCGGATAGTGCCCCTCTGCCTCTCCACCAATTTACCGTCCTGGACCCTTGTGCTGCCCAGATGCTCGATCCTGTCTTTCAGACGGGACAATAGGAGGTTGACATTCTCGAATTTCATACCGCGGCAAGCACGGTGGAAGTCGAACCACTCAAAGGCCAAGGGTCCAAGAGCTTGCTGCGGCGGGGGCGTGGCCTCGTCGTGCTCGTTCGCCAGCCGGTTTAGGTAGTCGACCGTGTGCTCGTACCTTGTGCCAATGGCGGCCTCGACGCCATGCTTCTCAACCAGGTTGACGATTTGGATCTCCCCATACGTCCTGCGAAGCCTGTCAAAGTGCTTCTGGCAGGCCTGTCGGTTCGTCTCCTCCGAGTGCTGCAAAACCGGCACCGGCTTGAGCGAGTATGGCGTCTGGGAGAAGAAGAGTGGGATGCTACCTCTGACTTGGAGGAAGGATCGCGTCTGGGAGGAGTTGTCATGACTCTCTGTAGGGGACATGAGCTGCTCTGTCTCGACCATGTTGGCTACTGAGCCGTCCTGGTTCACGCCACGGCGGAGGTAGCGCAGACCAGCCCTCTGGGTGGACCGGCGAGAGATGAGCGTGATGGTGTAACTCTTCTCCGAATCTCTGAGCTTAGCGGTGTCATTGTTCTCGGCCTCAGGGGTGGCAGGATCGGTAGGGGCAGGCGGCTGGAAGTTACTAAGTTCCACCGACTCTTCACCCAAGTCATCAACCTGCGGGGGATTGTTGTCCACGATGAAAGAGCGCTGTCCCACGAAGCCCTGCAGGAGTGGGAGGGATACGGACTCGTGTCCCGCGTTCAAGAAGGGCAGCATGAGATTTCGGTTCCAGAAGAAGACGTCGTCGACTTGAGAGTAAAAGGGCACTTCGGGGTTCAGGGGAGACTCGGTTCTCCTCGCCAGACTGCGGGTCAAGTCGAAATCGTACGAAAAGTAGAAACTTCTCGACGAGCCAAAGTACACTTGGACCGTCTGAAGAAGTTTGGGGATCAGGTTGGTGACCTCCTCCAGCGGGGCTGCCGGTGTCGGGCCCTCGGGCAGCGGTGGTACACTCGTCTCTGGCGTCTTGATGGGCGACGGGATGGGCGACATGGTGGGCGAGTTGCTGATACCCAAAGGCTGTTTCTTGCCCACGGCCCAGCCGTTGCGGCTGAACCAGCTCTGCGCGAATCCGCCGTAGCTTCCTCTCCTATTGAAAACATCCTGGGCCACACGCATATTAGGTGACCGAGGTTCGCTCTTTAGGTCATCGTCAGAGGTGATGGCAACGGCATCGTCGACGTCATCATTGGCGGCACTGCTGCGAGGATCCACGTCGTCGTCATCGCTGCTGTCGTCGTCGTCGTCCACCTCGTTAACCGAAGCTGCAGGTCCAGAAAGCGACTGGCTCGTTTTGCGAATGGATTCCTGTGCCTCTGCCTTTGACGTACACGGCGTCAAGGCGACATCCGTGACGACGTAGATGGGCGATCCATCCACCTGAGCAACCTGCTGTCGCCGCGTGATACTGACCAAGTAACTGAGCTTGGACACGGTTATGATTCCTGTGGAACACTTTAGTAACACAGCACAAGGTGTGCAGATGAGGGAAAGGGGTTTGATTGGGCTCACCTATAATGCCAAAGGCCTCAAACGACGAGTCGTCGTCGTCCGAGTAGTACTCGGGTGTCTGGCCGGGCGAGGCCAACGACACGACGTCACTCCCATACTTTATGCATAGAGTCTGAAATGGTCTCTGTCCCCTGGCAGAGCGAGGCTGGATAATCAGACCGTCGGTGGTCGTGCATATGAGGATCTTGCGGGCGAGACCGGGCATCATGCGAATGCGGAAGGGAGGGGGGCGGTCCGCATATAATGCCCGTAATCGGTGCTAAACAAGTTGTGTGTGCGTTTTTATATGACGGGGGAGAGATGGCAAAAGTGTGTGCGCGTAGCCTGTGTACGCCTGTGACTTTTTTTTGCTTCTCCCAAAATATTGTAGGTGAATTTAAGATGAATTATGTCACGAGTTTGGTTGCATGCGTTCGCTGTAGGACTAAGGTGTGTGTGAATGACCCTGACGTATGAGAGACATTTTGGGCCTATAACCTTTGGCGCTCTTGCGCACGCGCGTGCGAATGAGAACGGGACTGGATCTGGGGCTCTTGGATTTTTTTTTATCTGATCGAATCACGTCACTGTGCGTGGAGGCCACGGGTCGTCGGTGCTCATATTGAAGGATTCACTGTCGTTTCGTTTTCTTTCTATTTTATGAATCTGATTTTGCTTACAATATAACTTTTCTGCCATGTTGCAGTTGGTTTTTTAAGCTTATTGAATGCCAGGCATCTGAGTCTACCAGCGATAACCCCACCAACACTGCCCTCAAGATCTGCACTAACATGGCATGGTGAATGTCGTGGAATCGATAATACCAAGGCCACGATTACCACGTGGTTCTATTACATATGCAGGCGCATTGATTCCGGGCTCAGGTATTCTCGTTTGTAAAATGTAGTCATTCTTTACGACGATGACTCAATGGGGTAGGGCCCCAATTCGCCGTCAATAGTCAACAATTTCACAATAAGCAACACCAGACAAACAGCGTATAGACTGAAGAAGGGATTTTGGCTGGTCATGCGCCGTACATGTCACATGGGGTCTAGACTTCTTGATTCGTTATCATGTATATTTCACGACTTGATCATCTGCGGCAAGCTACTAGTATAAGCAACAAAGAATCTCCTCCAAGGTATCGTCAACTCTTGATGTGTTCCCAGCAACTATTCGTCTCAGAATCCTACCCAAGTCGCCCTATCCGTTTCGCCGTGGGGTTGGGGGGATATGAGTCCATCTTAGATGGCGAGGCGCTCGACCTTGTCGCGCATGGCGCGGATCTGGCCAGCCAGCTCGCTGGCGTCGTTGCTGGTGATGCTGGCAGCAATGACGGGGCGGCTGACACCGCAGGCACGGCCGAGGTGCATCTTGCTGCTGACGTAGACGTAGGGAACCTGGACACCATCCAGTTAGCAAACAGTCGCCTTGGGGGTCTTCCATAGGTATGAGTATATCTTACGTTCTTGTCCTCGCACAGGAGGGGGATGTGCAGCAGGATGGCAAGAGGCTGGGTGTCGGCAGCGAGGATGACGACCTCGGAGACACCACGGTTCAGGGTCTTGGTGGCCTCGTTGGCACCCTTCTTGAGCTGGCGGGCGTCTGTGGAAGAAAAAATGAACGGGTTAGAACTTGCGGTCGAGCGTCGGCGGGGGAGGGAGGAGGGGAGGAGTGAATCATACGGGTAGCAGACTGGACAAGGTCCAGGATCTCCTGCTCCAACTTGGCATCAGCCAGGGGCCAGGCTGTTGTATCAAAGTAAAGAGTCAGCATAACGTATTCTCAACAAAGCTCGCTCGCTGGCTTGCGGGAATGTGGTGATCGGGAAGACGTACCGGCAGAGTCAGACATCTTGAATAGATGGGGTGGTTTCTCAAAAATCCCAGAGGGCGGTATTCGGTATAATATTCCTTGCGGATAGGATATAATGTCAGGGTTCCTTGCGTTGGCTCGCCCTGAAGGGTTCGGTCTTGTGGTGAAGAAAAAAAAGTTGGTTGACTATCGCAAGAGTAAAAAAAAAAAACCACCAAAAAAAAAAATATTTTATTCAATCCTAGTACTAGCAAGAGGCAAGGTCTCCAAATGTGGGGACGCATCGGAGTGTGCTGACTGTCCCAAACCATTTTCGGCAGTGGGGACCGGGAAGATTACTTTCTCCTTGCTCCGCGCTGTCTTATGTAACTCACCCCTGCCACGGGGGTGCCACCCAAGCAGAACCTTCCGGCCAGCTCTCTCTCCCCCAAAGTTTGGCTGCTAATCTTGGAACCGTGACTTGAACACGCAAACCTCGCCCAGACCATCCACCCGGCATCGAAAGCTCATCAACCGAGACCACTTCCGCCAAAAGCTTTATAGCTCTCCCCGAAGCCGACCAAAAGATCTCGCATCCTACATCTTTTTTTTCTTCCTCTTCTTTCGATCAGCCATTTCAATACCGCCACCATGGTCTCCGAATACTGGTACGTCAGCGCGCTTCCGCCTCCCTATCCCACGGTCGCCCGGGTGTCCCAGGAGTGTTTTTCTGTCAGAGAGGACCTTGTTGCCATCTCAGAAACCATCCTCAACTTCCGTCGCGGTCCCTTTTTCTTTGGATTTCATCTGAATATTGAGCTAACAATGCCTTCTCTCACAGCCCCGTCTACTCGGTTCGTTCTCCTTAACTACCGCAACCCACACCCCTGCCTCTCTCCCCGACCGACGTCACCCTCGCGCGCCCCCTTTTAGCTATGGCCAATGTCAGCGCGACGACGAACGGGCCCATTTCCCGCCATCGATTCTTATCTTGTCCCAGTGTTGCTAACAAATGATGAATAGCCCTTCTTTGGTGCTATGGGCTGCACCTGCGCCATCGTCTTCACCTGCTTCGGTGCCGCGTACGGTACCGCCAAGTCCGGTGTTGGTATCTCCGCTATGGGTGTCCTCCGCCCTGACCTGATCGTCAAGAGTGCGTTGCATCATACCCAATTGAAAACACTGAAGGCCCGATCGCGTTTACTGACACTATAATCTACAGACATTGTTCCCGTCATTATGGCTGGTATCATTGGTATCTACGGTCTCGTCGTCTCGGTCCTGATCTCCGACGGTCTCAAGCAGGACCTTCCCCTCTACACTGGTTTCATCCAGTTCGGTGCTGGTCTGTCGGTCGGTCTCGCTGGTCTCGCTGCCGGTTTCGCCATTGGTATTGTCGGTGACGCAGGTGTCCGTGGTACCGCTCAACAGCCCCGTCTCTTCGTCGGCATGATTCTTATTCTCATTTTCGCCGAAGTCCTGGGTACGTATTCACCACTGCATCTCCCATCGAATTCAAGTCCTACAAGAACAAGGAAACTAATGCATAACAGGTCTTTACGGTCTGATTGTCGCCCTGCTCATGAACTCCAAGGCGACTCTCAACGCCAGCTGCGACTAAGATCCCGGCTGAAAACCAACCAATTGATGAATGGGCTGAGGCCACGGCCCAACAAGGGCCGTCATGACTCGCGCGAAACTTTGGTTATTTTCGGGCTTCCATCATCATGACAATGGACTTTTTTTATTTATTATCTTTCCCGGGCGACAGGGAAAGTGTGTGTGCGAAGATAGTAGTCGTCACTTGTTTCGATCCGGCCTGGCAGGACTTTTTTGTTTTCCAAAACAGTCGTCGCCGCCCCGCGCGAAATCCAGGGCTATTTGACATTCCCCTGGTTAGGTCGCGGGAGTTGAGGGCGGCTGTTACAATGTATACTACACACACGGCATGTTAGGAAAGGGGGAGTGTTGGGTTTCTTCTTATCTTTTTTTCTCTTTTTTCGATAGACCCGAGCGAGGGGTGTGTGCAATTTAGCTACGCTGTCACCGATGTTTAATCTGTGTGTCTTGAGTGTGTGGTCGTGGAGAGGAAAGGAAGAGTCGAGGTGTTTGAAATCCTTGTTTCCATCACTTGTTAAATTGTTTACCTGTTAATAAAGGAGCTGCGACGTTTTGTTTTGTATAAAGGATTCTCTTTCTTTTCTTCTTTTCTAATCGTGATATAATAAACCTTGTAACGGTAACAGCTACTATAGAAACGCTATTGTCCGCCGTTCCAACTCCTACCACCAACCATTATAACATTACAAGCTCTCCCCCCATGCAAGACTCGATATACAGTAATGCCCACCCACCATCAACCACCCTTTCATATACCACTGCTATAACCATTACCGTGAAGAAGAATAACAACAACCCCATTAAGATACTAATAATAATTGTACTTGCGAATAAACAAACATCAACAATCACCCCTTTTTTGTGTTTTATAGAAAAAGAAACTCCTCCCCCGTCATCACCCGCCTCCCAATCCTAGATCGCCGCCTAGGTACTGTAACTCGTTAAGGAACAAAATCCGTCATCACCCCCAACATTCCACATCGACGATTAAAAGTATAGGTTGAGAGTGAAATCTGACGAATACTCCGGGAAAGAAAAATGAAAGGGGTCAATATCTCAAGAGAGAATTTGACGCCCCCGAGAAACATAGGCAATATGTACTTGTATGAAAGAAAAAGAAGAGAAAAAAAAAAGGTGATTGGCCCAATGTGGTCGATAGAAGCTGTCTAGGCAACTTAGATGACGTACTATATGAATCGGTTAGTTGGGGAGGGTTCACATGGTAATAACAGGCAAGGGGAGATAACATACAGGGATGAAGAGGTAAGGAACACGCTGCTCGTACTCGATCCAGGCATCACCATACTTTGTGCGGCAGCGGTGAATGTCACGCGAGGCACGGTGGGCAATCATGCAGCAGAAGAACACGGGGTAGAACCAGGGGAAGGGGCTGTGGAAGCCGGTGACGAGACCCCAGGAGACGGAGAACCAGACGTCGGCGGTGTAGTGAATCTTGCGGGCGAGGCCGTACCAGCCGTCGACGAGGATGGTGCCCTCGGGGGACTGGATGGTCTTGGGGTTGTGGATGGTCTGCCAGGGGACCTGGGGGAAGGTCCTGCGGGGGATGAGCTTGCCCTTCTCCATGGCGCGGAAGCGGTTCTTCTGGCTGTTGCAGCTGTCCCAGACCCAGTACCAGAAGAGGTAGGCGACGTAGAAGGCGACGAGGGCGTAGCGGTTCCAGCGGTACTCGGCCGGGTCGTGGTTGGCCAGGTAGATGGTGCAGTGGCAGTAGGAGAGGGGCACGCCGGCGAGGTTCCAGAAGATGAGCATGAAGCCCCACTTCTCGTAGTACATGTCCCAGGTGGTGATGATGAGCTCCTCGCCCTTGGAGCAGGCGTTGGCGTACAGGTAGTGCGCCATGACGACAAAGGCCACCTCCCCGGAGACGTAGCCGTACGTTTCGTACTGGCGCGCGGCCGTGCCCAGGGACAGGATCAGCAGGATGTACCAGGGCATGCGGACCTCGAAGAACATCTTGAAGTCGAGGATGCCGAACATGCGGGGGTTGAGCTCGGCGCCCATGAAGAAGTCGTAGATGGGGTACCCCGTCATGCGGTGCTGCTTGCCCCTCCACAGGGCCGAGAAGTAGGCGACGAAGCTGACGATGAAGCCGCTGAAGATGGCGACCGACAGCAGAGGGCCGAACTCGTCAATGGCGTTGTACAGGGGCCAGACGCCAGAGAAGTGCAGGCCGGCCAGGACGGCCAGGGTGAAGTACAGGCTCGCGTACGCGTTGCAGAAGTAGGGAAGCTGCTTGCCTCCCATGTGAGGCAGGGGCTTGCCCCAGCCCCAGACGCCGGGGAGGAGGCAGTAGCAGGCGCCCTCGAAGATGAGGTAGCTCCAGTACCAGGCCCAGGCCTTGGCGTGGGGGAACGCACCCGTGTAGACGAGGTTGAAGAGGTGCTGGCCGAACTCGGCCCAGGTCTGTCCCTCGGTGCGAGAGGGGAACTTGCCGTCGTAGTAGGTGGCGCCAACCCACATGTACCACATGAGGATGGGGAACAGGGTCATCATGGACAGGGTTCCGAGGGAACCACCAAACTCGACCTCGCCCGAGTAGTCAATCTTGGGGTCCTGACCGGGCTTCCAACCATCGACGACACTAACGGCCGGGGGCTTGGGGGCAGCAGCACCGTTCTCCTTCTTAATGTTGGTGGTACCGTTGCCATTGGCGGCGGCAGCGACGCCGTTGCCGTTGCCGTTGGTGGCAGCGGCAGCGGCGCCATTTCCGTTGACGCTCTTACCAAGGCCATTGGCCACACCGCTGGCGGTGGGCTTGACCTTGGACTCATTCTCCAGAGTCTCGTCCATCTCCTCGGTGAATCTGGCGGTGCGGCGACGTGTAGAGCGAGATGTCTTCTCGGGGACGGAGCTGGTCTCGGTCTCGGCGTCTGAGGGAGCGTTTTCGGCGGGGACAGAAGATTGACGACGAGAGGAACGGCGCTGTGGCAAGGGCGTCTCTACCATTCCCTGAAAGGGTTCCTTTTTCCTAAGAAAGGAAAACAACAGTTAGTACAAAACGAGTTGCGCGCCAGAAGGGGGAGGGGGATGAGATGAAAGAGCCCAATGCGCGAGCGCGCATCCATGCAAAACACGCGACGTAAAAGGGGGAGAGTAAGGATCATGACATACTTTGGCGTCTGCCTGAGAGAATATCTTGACGACATATCGAAAGAATGTTTTTGTGAGGATGTACGGCCACCTCTTATACCTGTGCGACCCAAAGGGCTAGGTGTGTAATTCTATACGATAGACGAGACGGGGGGTGGGAGGAGGGGAGGGGGCCCGATGGTCTGGGGCAAAATAGAAAGAGGGGACGAGGAAAAAAACCAGAAAAATTAAATATGAATAATGAATAAAAATAAAAAAGGAGGGATCATAGACGAGAGCTATACGAAAGGAGCGTCAAAAAGTCGGGCCATGTAGAAAGCGGGACGGGAAAAGGAAGAAGGAAAAAAAAGGCCAAGCGCGTTTGTTAATGGTAGCGTGTAATAGGTAACAGGTTGTGTACAGGTAGCAAATAAGTTCCCCCCCCCCCAGTATTAGAACCAAGACCAGAACCAAGACCGGGATGTTGGATGGTGCGGAAAGTGGGAATGGGATGGTATGGGATGTAGATCGGGGGAAAAAGAAAGAATCGGGAAAGAGAACAGATGGTAGAAGAAAAAGAGGACAGCACAATAGCAATAACGACAAGATCCACAACACGTACGAACATTACACACAAGAGCAGGCACAAGACAGGCACAAGCACAATACACAAAGGATGGATACACACGCACACCCACAACAGCCGGTGGAAGAGGAAATTGTTCAAAAGTCGTCGTCGGTGGGAAAGGGGAGAGAGAGAGAGAGAGTGTGTGTGTGTGTGTGTGGCAGTGGCCCGATTCTAGGAGATGGGAACCCTTTCCCATCCAACGATTGGCGCGCGCGAGAGCAACATTTTCTTCTTCTGCCCATTTTATTTTGATTATTGACATTTGCATTGGAACTTCTCCGGGGTGATGACCATTTCAGGGGGGGCAAAGCCGATTGTTCCTTCCTAACTCGTTTTGGTCTAGCTCTTCACTTGTTTCCCATGCTGCTATTAAGGAGTACGGAGTACTATCCCTCATGTCCTTTGCCGCGACGCCGCTAAGTGCACAAGGGCCAGCGTACTCGTATTCGTATTGATTGGATTTGTCCTACAGGTAAGTAACAACCATGGGCGTATTGGTCCGTAATACGTCAAGGCCCGAAAAAAACGATACCGGACGGGAATGTGAGTGTTCCATAGCTCGGTAATACATCTGCTAGATACAAGAAAAACACTCCCTTGTTTTTCTTTCTTGGTAAAAGCAGCACTGAGTTCCGTGTCCACTTTTTGCATGGCGCCAGGGAGGGTTAATTGCCGGACGGATGCACGTCTCGTCTAGCAATCAGACGGGCTAGACGAGGAAGAATACCTGTATCCCATATTATTACTCTCTGTGCTCCGTACGAGTACGTTGTTGTATTACTCGCACTATTACTCGTAGAGTCTAGCAGTACTCGTAATAGTACTGGTAAGTAATTATTAGTTCACAATAATAATATCTGTAGTACTCCGTACTTACTCAGGCGCTGTGATTGCTCCGTCTAGTACGAGTGGTATCCCCTTACTCATGTAGTACGACGTAATAATATGCAACATGCTAATAAAACGGCATGGCCTTTGAGTCTTGGCACAGTTGTCTTGCGGAGGGCCGCCGCTCCGACGGACCGCAATTTCATTCCCATCAGCGTACGGAGTATTACCTGTACTGATACTCACACATGTCATGTCCCTGCGTAAACTCGCAGCTATACGAGACGTGCAGCGGCATCACGTGTGTCAGTGTTGGAGTTAAAAGATATCAGCCGTCTTTACCTCTTCTTCTGGTGGCATCGACACCACAGTCGACATTGAACGCAACCACATATAACAAACCACATACAGGTAGTCAGAGTATGATTCGTAGGACATCGTTGCGCCATACAGGGTAGTCCGTGAATCAGCTCAAGTCGACCGCATGAGCCACGTTTGATAGTAGCGGTCAAAATTTCAAAGTGTTGCCTATAGGGTATTCTTACGTGCATTTATACGACCACCCAAAGAAGAGACGAGCAGAGAATCGGATGACAGAAATGTGCATGCTTGTCATGGTTATGGTGGAAACGGTAGAGCGGATAGAAACTGTATCGTATATTCGTGTCCCTCTCATGAGCGGCCAAGTGCAATTGATTCGGGTGATTTCGGTAGTCTCAACACATGAAGACGAACACACATACTCGTACTCGTACACACCTACACACACACACATACACACACAAACGTAAGGTTTGTGGTGATGGCTGTCAGCTGCAGGTTCACATTAGCATGGAAACTGGTGTACTAACCTAGAATGTCGTAACAATCGCATCACCCATCACCTGCCCTTTACGAGTTCTCCTGAGTATCGAGCACATGGCGCCGACAGAGTATATATTGTATTTGTACTCATAGTATGCAGTGGGTCGGTCATGAAATGGCGGCGAGAGTTGGCACCTGCCAGCTGGTGACCTGTCTGGTGGTTGATGGAGGTTTTTATTAAGAGTGGGCAATCATAACGTCAGAGGGTGATGTGCGCGTATTAACACTCTGTGGGATCTCATATTCTCAAGTGAGTACGGAGTACATCACTCATACTCTGATTCAAGAGATCCTGGCAGTACGACTGGGCGTATTATACCGCAGTAAACACAGTTGTAATAGTAATACGGATAGAGAATAGGGAGTAGAGAGGGATACTCTAATAATTCATTACCTTTCCTTGCAAGTTCCGTCGTCATCATGCCCCTCGCCCCCCTCCACTACCCCTAAAAGCTTGGCTCCCATAGGCTATGGCGCCCATGGGCGTGTCTCCCCCCTTGCCCCCCGTAGCACGTTCTGTAATTACTACCACTAGACCGCCGCTATCGATAGCAATTCCCCAAGGGTCCTCCTTCCTTCCACTGGTACGAGTAATATTGACATTGTAATACTTTTTAGGCTGTCCCTTCAGGTCCTTTGTCAGGACTCAGTTTTAGAGGCTCTTTGAGGCCTAGACCAGGTCCTACAGCGTACATGTAGTGTGGCCCGCTACAACGACCGTAGTTTTGCTGTAAATTGTAATGCATTGGATCAACGGCGCACCCCGTCGACACCCTTTTGAAGCGCCCGGCCAATCCATAGGTCCGTCCGTTGACCCCCGAATCCACCCACCTGGGCCACCTCCCATCGTCATGACGGAGCGTGTGTTTTAACTTCACGTCTTTGTCGCAGGTGCTTTCTAATGCACAATCGCCTTCTTCTCTCCATCTCAATCACTTGCCCTCAAGGATTGGAGGAAGTTGAGCATCACCTTCTCACCAGATAAAAAAAAAAAGAGAACAGAATTTCTCCCCGCTGTACATTTGCGGGTGGCTGCTAGCCTTTATTATTTGCTACCCTCTTGGCGACCTACCCTTGCTAGTTGTCGGCCTCTCCTTCAGGAGCAACCCCGAAGGACCACCCTAAAGTTGACTTTCTATCTTGACTTCATCGCAAGCCACTTTCCTCTCAAGCTGAGCGGAATCCCCCCAGCTCCGTCGTCAGATCACATGCTTTGCGACTATTAAATCACACGACACTTCCCCGCTCCAGCATGCTGTCTTGGGAAACCGTCTTGTTCTCATCCGCCCACCTTTGCTGCCCCATCTGCGAGAACTCCTGACGCCGCCTCGATATTGCATCACCAGCTTAAATACACACAGGCTTTGACCCTCAACCAGGGCCCCGACCTCTCTATACTCCCCTCGTACGACACCTCCCGTGTTTATTTCGACAATGGGTCGCTCCCACAGGGACGACGACGTCTCGCCAACTCGGGTGGACCAAGCGCCCGAGCACTTGCCTGCCCAAGATACCAACACCCACTCTACCTCGACAACCACCCAAGAAAACCCCGATTCCGCCCACAGGCTTCAGCCGCCTGCGCCGATAGTACGGAATTCTTCTGATCCCTCGGTCGTTCGGGCCAGGGAAACCTCTGCCCTGCCGACAGACGACCGGTCGCACCGCTCAGACAATCTACTTGCCGTTCCCGATGGGTCGCCCAACCACAGAGAAAACGGTACCAAGCCTCCTGTCGACGATGGGGCCGAAGATGCCGCACCCGAGACCCCGACCAGGCGTAGCGTCCAGTTTCGTCGCTCTGAACGCCCAGAGCAGTCAAGGCACACTCGTCATGGCTCCCTCGAGGGCTTCGAGTCCCCCGGCAAGGGAAAGGGGGGCTCCTTCATGTCTATGATCAAGGCTATGGCCGGTGGTAGCTCCGGCTTGCAGAGCCCGCGGTCTCCCAGCATGCCACCCGCCGACTCAAAGCTTCAGCCTACATCTGAGTCTGCGTCCGCCTCGCGCTCTGGATCTCGTACCCTTGATCCCATGGTCGACAACACCTATGACGCCGACGCCGACGCCGAGCTTACCGCTGATGAGGCCAACATTCCAGACTCCGAGACTCCCAAGAAGAAAAAGAAGAAGCGCATGATGCGCCGCCACGGCAAGGATGCCCGGGCTGAGCCGCCGACGCCCAGTCGCTCAACCCATGGCGCTGATACCCCCAACATGTCGAGGCGTCTTATGAGACGTCGCGCGAGTATGCCCGATACCTCTGCCAGGGATCTTGGCATGTCCGACGATGAAGTCGTGCGCCAGCGTGACCGCCCATCCCTGTGGCGTCGTGGAGCCCCGTGGATGGATTCTGGCTCGCGTGCTGCGAGCGATGTGGAAGACCACGAAAACTCGTATGCTGTGGCACGTCGTCGAGGCCACCAGCGCCGCTCAACAGCTCTCGGGGGAGGTGCTACCTCTGATGGAGAAGCACTCGCCCCGAAACGCCCCATATTCGGCTCTGAAAGGGCATCGACGTACGGCATCCACAAATGGAACCAGGTCAAGAAGACCCTTCGGGTTCTCCGCCAGAGAAAGGCCGAGCGTGTTGACTACTACAAGTCGGCCGAGCTCATGGCTGAGCTGAGGGCCGGAGCACCAGCCGTCTTGATGCTTGCCAGCATGATCCAGCGCGATGAGCATGGAAACAAGAGGATACCGGTGCTGCTGGAGCAGCTGAGGGTCCGTGCCGTCGACAGCTACCCAGAGGCCGGCGAGGAAGAGACCAACAGCGATCGCCACTGGTACTTTGTTTTTGAGCTCGAGTACGGCAGTGGTCCCAGCAGGATGAACTGGACCATCACTCGGTCACTCGGCGACCTGTACAATCTCCACTTCCGCTACAAGTTCACCTTCAAGAACGAAAAGTACATGCCTGGACGACTGGATCGCGGTTCCCGGTTTAAGCAGCCCAAGTTCCCGTACTCTGCGTTCCCGTACATGCGCGAAGCCCGCAACAAGAACGACAAGGGGGACAGCAGCGACGACGACGAGCGAACCAACATGAGCGGCGAGGACACAGCTGCCCAGACCCAGGCCGAGGACACCATTCCCGAGGAGGGAGAGCAGATGGCTGCCAGCGATGGCGAGGGCCTTCACGGCCATCGCCGCAAGAGAAGTCGCATGAATGCTATGGGCATGAGGAGACGCTCGACAGGTATAACCGACCCGGGTGATGCCTCCAACACCGAAGGCCAGTCCAACATGGACCCTGTTGCTCGGAAAAAGCGATACATTGACAAGCAACGCCGCATCCTGGAAAAGTACATTTCTGGAATGATTCGCTGGCTTATGTTCCGGGCTGAGAGCAACCGCCTCTGTCGTTTCCTCGAGCTCTCTGCCCTTGGTGTTCGCCTTGCTGCCGAGGGTAGCTACCATGGAAAGGAAGGCTTCCTCCACATCCAGTCCTCCAAGGGCCTCGACTTCCGCCGTGTTCTGACACCCGGAAAGGTCGTTGACCGCCACAGTAGCAAATGGTTCCTCGTCCGCCAGAGCTACCTTGTGTGCGTCGAGTCACCCGAGAACATGAACATTTACGACGTGTACCTCGTCGACTCCAAGTTCAGCATCATCTCCAAGCGGAGCCAGCTCAAGCAGATTGGCGCACCAGAGAAGCAGAAAACCTTTGACCTCACAAAGGAGTCGCCACCGGAGAAGCACCACACACTGACCCTGGCAACGTCCGAGCGCCAGGTCCGCCTGTTCTCGCGCAACCAGAGCATCATGAAGGAGTTTGAGGCCTCCATCAACGAGATGCTTCGCCAGACCCCCTGGTACCAGCAGAAGCGCTTCAACAGCTTCGCCCCCGTGCGCAACAATGTATTTGCCCAGTGGCTGGTCGATGCTCGTGACTACATGTGGAATGTGTCAAGGGCAATTAACATGGCCAAGGACGTCATCTACATCCACGACTGGTGGCTGAGCCCGGAGCTGTACATGCGTCGACCGGCGTGCATCAGCCAGAAGTGGCGTCTTGACAGGCTGCTGCAGAAGAAGGCTCGCGAGGGTGTCAAGATCTTCGTCATCATCTACAGGAACGTAGAGGCTGCCATCCCGATTGACTCGGAGTACACCAAGTTCTCCCTCCTGAACCTGCATCCCAACATCTTCGTCCAGAGGTCCCCCAACCAGTTTAAGAAGAACCAGTTCTTCTTTGCCCACCACGAGAAGATTTGCATCGTCGACCACGACGTGGCCTTTGTGGGCGGCATCGATCTCTGCTTCGGCCGCTGGGACTGCCCCCAGCACCCCATCACGGACGACAAGCCGACTGGCTTTGAGGCCTCCAACGTCCCCAAGGACGCGGACCACTGCCAGCTCTACCCCGGAAAGGACTACTCGAACCCCAGGGTCCAGGACTTCTACAAGCTACACGAGCCCTACGCAGAGATGTATGACCGTAGCAAGGTCCCCCGCATGCCCTGGCACGACATCTCCATGCAGGTCGTTGGCCAGCCAGCCCGCGATCTGACTCGCCACTTTGTTCAGCGGTGGAACTATCTTCGCCGGGGACGTAAGCCGACGAGGCCCCTCCCATTCCTCCTGCCCGCGCCCGACGCCAACATGGAGGAGCTGGAGGAGCTCGGGCTCACGGGCACGTGCGAGGTCCAGATACTGCGCTCTGCATCGACCTGGTCCCTCGGCATCGAAGAGACGGAGCACAGTATCCAGACGGCCTACATCGATATGATTGAGAAGTCGGAGCACTTTGTCTATATGGAGAACCAGTTCTTCATCACGAGCACAGAGGCCTACAACACCCGCATCACGAACCGTATCGGAGATGCTCTGGTCGAGCGCATCATCCGGGCGCATGAGAAAGACGAGGACTGGCGGTGCGTCATCATCATCCCACTGATGCCCGGATTCCAGAACACGGTTGATCAGCAGGACGGGACAAGTGTTCGTCTCATCCTGATGTGCCAGTTCTGCAGCATCAGCCGAGGCGAGAACTCCATCTTTGCACGCCTCCGGGCCGCAGGCGTCGAGCCTGAGGACTATATCAGCTTCTACTCCCTCCGCCAGTGGGGCATCATGGCGAATGACGCCCTGGTGACGGAGCAGCTCTACATCCACGCCAAGACTATCATTGTAGATGATCGTGTGGCCCTCATCGGCTCTGCCAACATCAACGAGCGGTCTATGCTGGGCTCCCGCGACTCCGAGTGTGCGGCCATTGTTAGGGACACCGACATGCTGTGGTCGACCATGGGCGGCAAGCCGTATCAGGTAGGCCGCTTCGCTCATACCCTCCGTATGCGCCTGATGAGGGAGCACCTGGGCCTGGACGTCGACGAGATCCTGGATCAGGAACGCCAGGAAGACATGGACAGCGGGTCATTCGAAGGCGAGATGGACCAGATTTACCAGGAAGACGGAGACGAGGATGAGGACGACCACGAGGAGGCCGTTGCATCTGCCGCCGCCGGCCCGAGCTCTGCCTCGCCTGGAAGACCCAAGCCCGCACAGCGCCCCCGTAGCTTCAACGCTGGGTTGGATGCGGAGCAGGCCCTCGCCTCTGCCGACCTAGATCTGTCATCCGCGGACAAGGGTAAAGAGTCGGATCGCCGTGTCGAGGATAAGAAGCACCAGGATGATGTGACTGGATATGGGACGGATCACTGGAAGGAGGCCGAGAAATCCGGGCACGCCCAGGGTCGCGACTCAGTCATTACCAACGGCCGGGAAGTTCTGGCGCATGGCATTGACGCCCGAGGCAAGGGCACGTTGGATGCACCCAAGCAGGACCACCATCACCAACCGAACTCGCCGATACCCGAGGACAGGTCCGAGGAGGCTGCTGAAGCCAACAATTCTGTGAGCGAGGGTATCCCCCCCATGCCGCCATTTGGCCGTCGGACGACGGAGCAGCTCGGACTGCCCCGCGCCGCGCAGCTACCGACTCTCCCCGTGGTCGACGACACAGACATTGGCGGCCCTCCGGCCCATATCGATCCCAGTACCGGACGCCCCGTCAACAAGGCAGTCCACCCGATGGCGGCCGACATCAAGCTTGCTCACATCGACAAGGACTGCATGCGTGACCCCATCAACAGCTCCTTCTTTGATGAAGTATGGGACAGGGCAGCCATCAACAACACGAAGTTGTACCGTCGTGTCTTCCGCTGCATGCCCGACTCCACCGTGGGAACCTGGGAAGATTACCGCGAGTTCACCGCGTACCAGCGCCAGTTCCAAGCCAAGATGGACGGCCACGCCAATGGCGAGGAGTGGGACAGCAAGTCGGAAGCCCCGCGTACTTCAGGGGGGGCAGCAGCGAACGAGCCCACCACCGAAAAGGCCACCGAGAAGCCTCAGATTATCGTGCCAAACGGCGACAACCAGGAAGAATTCAACGAGAAGCAGGGTACCGAGGAGACGCAGAAGCAGCAGCAGCAGCAACAGCAGCAATCTCAGCTGCCGCGCCTGACTTTGGACACGAGCGCCGCGACCGACCAGCGACCCACCTCGCGTACCACGCAGGAGGGCCTGTCCCCCAACTACTCGCCTGGAGACGTGCCGTTCCCGACGCTGGAGTCGCCCAACACGGGCAGCAACACCAAGCGCGAGAGGCGCACTACGTTTTCCAACCTCCCCAAGCCGTCGACCAAGGACATGGCCCGACAGCCGTCCAACTCTGGCGACGCCCCCCGGAAGCGCAGGGGCACGGGCAGGAGCAGCCGACGCGAGTTCACCATAGATGACATGCCCTCGCGCTTGGAGGCTGAGGATCTGCTCAACCTGACGCAGGGCCACCTGGTGCAGTTCCCGCACGACTGGCTGCTCGAATCAGATACTAAGGGTAACTGGGGTCACCAGGTCGACAGCGTCGCTCCCTTGGCTATCTAGTAAGTTTTTGTTCCCTTCTATATCTACCTATACCTCTTATCTCCCCCCCCCTCTTTTGAATGACAAGCTAACAACCTCGTAGCGACTAGCATGGCGTTGAGATTCTTGCTGCATAGTGTGTTGCGTAAAGTGAATGCATTGTTGACGGAGTTTTTATTTTTGTTGTTCCCTTTTGTCTGTAATTGTCCGTCTTTTTTCCTTTGCTTGTCGTTTCTCAACATGGCCATGTTATATCGGCTTCTCAAAATATCACACATGTTGGGAAAGGAGAGCGGCTGCCCAAGTATATACAGTGGACACATTTTCATTTTTGCTCATTCGCTTATTTTGTTCCCTCGTTTTGCGGTTGCCCACTACCTACCTACCTACTCTATAATATATATTTAATACTTGGTACATGTCTGAAGTAGAGAGAAATAAAGAAGAAAAGATTGTACATATCTACATACTCTAGTAACATATATCTCATACTTGATACAAGTCTGAAGCAGGAGAAGAAAAAAATTGTACATGAATTCTAAAAGACAATAGTTGTACATGCAGTAAATGCGATAGACAAACGTTGTACATGGTGTAGTAGAGTGTAAAAAGACAGAGACAGCTCTGAGAAAAAGAAAAAGATAATAATGAACAAACACCCCCTGATAATGAACAATTATACACGCTCGCTGACCCAAATGGCACCACGGCAACCAGCACGAATGACATTTGTAAGTAGCCAATGCGGCTCAGCCTTCTGAGCATCATGCTCGACAGCATGATCGAGGTGCTCGAGCTCCTCGTCGCGGATCCTGCGCAGCGTGCCGATGAGGTCGCGCAGGTCGTCACCTACGTCGTACCCCTCCTCCTGCCACTGTGTGATCATCTCGAGCAGGACGCGGATCTGACCGTTGTAGTGCCCACCAATCTCGGTCTCGACGGCCTCGGTGCAGGCCATGGCCGCCTCGCGACCCATCATGGCCGTGGACCAGCCCAGACCCGAGGACATGAGGGTCCAGAGGGGGTACAGGACCGTGGGGCGCACGCGGTGTCGGTGGATCAGACGGTTGAAGGTGTCGAGGTGGCCGGCCTCCTGGTCGTACATGTGTGCCATCAGGGGGCGGAGGTGGGGGTGGTTCCGGACGAGGATGGGGGTCTGGGCTGTGTAGATGCGCGTTGCTGCTACTTCGCCGGTTTGGTTGACTCGGAGCTGTTGGGTTTTTGGTGTTAGAGATATAGTTAAGGTTGGAGAGAGGCAGAGGGGTAAATGCGTACTGCTGAGGAGAGAAATTCACACTGTTCCTTGGTTAGAGGTTTGAGCTTCTTCGGTGACGAGGAGGAAGAGTTGTTCTCTGATGTTGAGAGCCATCGCGAGGTAGTGACAGAAGTACAGCAGTGTGTCCTGCACAGAGCTGACCTGGTTACGGGCCTTGACAGGGTTCGTATGGCCGCCATTTTTGAAGAATCGATGATCGAGAATGTGAGGGCTGTTTCACGACCGGACGAGGCGGGACATTCTCTTGACGGAGAGGTGGTACGATGGGATATCCGTCATTGAAGTTTGTCTGTCGGCCGAGCAGCTCCGCGGCGAGCTTAAGTGGGTCTCTGTATTATCGGGGTGTAATCGTGCAGCGCAGTGCAGGTACACACGTACAGGGGTCTTCAATGGTAGATCGGAGTAATGGTTTATCCACCGCCGCAGACCATTGAGTGATTGCTTTCTAGGACGTGGCACCCAATCAGACACGCGCCTTCTTTTGACTTGGGAGGTTGCGCCGTGGCGAAGAGGGAGAAAGTGAGTTCAACTTGACAATCATTTTTTTCTTCTTAAACCTCGAACTCACTTTTTGTTTTTTCTTCTCCTTATAAAACAATAGTTTTACCTCTCTTTTTGTGTCCCAACTTATCTTCGGTGTCATCATCTCTCGTTTGTTAGAGAACTTAAACCCTACTTGGTCTTTCTCTTTTTGCAGCGATATCCCTGACGGGAGCTTTACCACGGAAACTGCGTGATAACCCCGAAACGACGACACACAGAAACCATGGCCGACATCGACGACGATCTCCTCGATCTCGCGGGAGGAGATTCCGGCGATGAGGGTTCCGTGAATGAGAGCAGAGGACGGTCTGAGTCGCCGCGGCCGAGCAAGAACAAGTCGAAGCGCAGGGGTAGGCAGGATGATTCGGATGAGGATGGCGAGGCGTGAGTGATTCTGTCACCCGACCTGGTTGGACGCGCAGATTCGAGGCCTCCAACCAGCTAAAGAGGTGTCTTGGGCTGACAAAGTACACCGTGCACAGAAACTCGGACCCTGGAACACCAAACTCGTTGGAATCCGCACCGATGGACGAGTCAGACTCCGACGACGAGCCGCAACGCGGGCGTGGTGGCGACACCGACGGCGACGACAAGTACCCCGTCGAGGGCATGTACATCAGCCACGCGGAGAAGGCCGAGATCATGTCGCTCCCCGAGCTGGAGCGAGAGCAGATTATCGCCGACCGCATGACGGAGATCGACCGACAGAGGCAGAACCGGCTGCTGCGCCAGATGGTGGAGAACGAGGAGCGCAAGCACGTCAAGAAGAAGCGCAGCGCCGACACAGCCGAGCTCGAGGATGCCGCCAGCCGCAAGACGTCGCGGCAGCGCACTGCTGGCGGCAAGGGGGAGACAGCCATGGACTCGCTGCGTCGAGCGCGTGCCGAGAAGCAGAAGCGCAGGGAGGACGCCGAGCAGCGCCGCAGGGGCAGCTCGCATTCGCCTGACGGCAGGCGGTCGCCAGACGATGACAACGACAGCGACGTCGGCGGAAGGGACGACAGCCGGACTCCCGAGGCCGAGGGCGAGCGTAAGGCACCGCCCGCGGAGCTGCGCGACTACGAGCGTGTTCGTCTGGGCCGCAACGAGTTCGCCCAGGTCTGCTTCACCCCGGGCTTCGAGGCCTCCATCACCGGCTGCTACATTCGCATCGCACTCGGCCCTCACCCGGAGACGGGCATCGAGCAGTACCGCATGGCCACCATCAAGGGCTTTACCACTGGCAAGCCGTATGCCCTGAACGGACCCAACGGGAGCTTCATTACCGACCAGTATGCTCGTGCGGCGCATGGAAAGGCTGTTAAGGAGTTTCCCTTTATTGCCGCTTCGAGCGGAAAGTTTACAGAGGTATGGCAAAATGCATCCTTCTCTTTTAATCCTTTCTCTTTTACTGACACACTTTCAGAGCGAGCTCAACCGATACACGGTAGCCTGCAGCAACGAAGGCGTGACATTGCCCACACAGGCGTACCTTTCTGACAAGATTGACGAGATTAACGGGCTCATCAACCACCGCTGGACGAATGAGGAGATCAAGGCCAGGCTGTCGCGCAAGAACGAGCTGAAGAAGCGTTTCGACCCTGCGGAGCGGGAGCGCGTGGCGCGGCTGCTAGAGGAGGCGCGCGAGGCGGGAGACGACGCTCGGATGGAGGAGCTGCAGGAGCAGCTGGACAAGATGGGATCTCAGCGTCTGGCGTTCCGGACGAGTCTCGCGCAGCCCAAGGGCTCGGGCTCGGGCGGCGCCGATGCGGCGGCCAAGCGCCAGTCGGAGCAGGACCGGCTGGCGGAGCGCAACCGCGAGAACCGCCGTCTCAACGCCGAGGCGGTGCGCAAGGCGCAGCTCAAGGAGAGGGCCAGGTCGCGCGGCATCGAGAAGGCGATCCAGCGCGGCGAGCAGGTCGAGGACGACCCGTCGAGGCGCCTCAAGACAAAGGCCAAGTTCAGCCACGACATCAACGACCCCGTGCCCGGCAGCGACAAGAAGTCAGGGGGCGAGGGAGACAGCGGCGCCAGCACGCCGGCCAACGGGACGCCCAGGACCATCACCAACTCTATGCCTGCGCATCTGGCTAAGCTGCAGCTCGAGAAGCACTCGGAGAACAAGGGTCTGCCTACAGTCCACAAACCTCTCATGGATGATGATGTCATTGGGGCTCTTGATCTGGACATTGATGTTGACATATAAGGTGTTTCCTTTTGGGGTCCCTTTTTTTTCTTATTTGATTTTTGTTTATATCAAGGATGGATACGCTTGAAGACATCAAGGTATTATACAAAGAAAGAGGAAAGAGAGAGGTTTCACATCACTTCGTCAGAGGGAATAGAGGAAAAAGAAAACGTAACGATCAGTGAAAAGAGTCCGGTCATATATTAGAAGTTGTGGAAGGGGTGTGAGTGGAACGAAAACATTGAAGAATAATCAGCGACTCTTCGGAAACATGAAAACAACTTTGTATTATTTGTTTCTTTTATTATTATTATATACACACACAAACACAGAAAAACATTTAAGAATCTCAAGGACAGATGCGCATCTATATATGCTGTGATACTGGTACTAAGACCATGGTCAACCTCTCTTGGGGGCAGAATCGAAGATGCCAGCTAGCTGCTTGTCTAGCCAGGCTACGTCTTCCATGTTACCTGGAGGTCCGCCGGCCCAGTGACCCCATACGGAAGGGTAGATGTTGAGTTTGCCGATGCCGGGGGTCATGGAATTGACCTCGTGTTCTGAGTCTTCTGGTCTACAGCACGGAGTAGATGAGCAGGGGATATAAGATGTGGTAAGAAGGAAAGATGGGAGGAGAATAGAGAATGACAGGGGAAGAGAGATAAAGAAGGAGGGAAAGAGAACAAAGACTTACGGGAAGTAAAGATCTGTCTTACAAGGAAGAACAAGAGTCTTAGCCCTGATAGCAGCCATAGCAGCGACAAAGTCACCATTATACGGTTCCTGGGCACTGACATCGCCAGCCTGCCAAGTATGCAGCATGACGAGGAGATTCTCAGGATCCTTGGACAGAGCCCACGTCTCCCAGAAGCTGACGAGAAAGTCCTCCATGCTCTCGGCACCATAATACTTCTTGTGAAGCTCCTGTCGGTAAAAGGTCTGAGAGAACCCCCAACCAGCATACACGCGGCCGAAGGCCTTCAACCCGACCGACTTCTCTTCCTCGGACCACGTCCTCCCTTGCTTCTTGCTGCCCCCCTCGGACGATATGCCCGCGGAGCTGACACCCTTGGCAGCCAGCAGCGCAGCCTTGGTACCCTCCAGAAAGACCTGGTTGTGCAGAGACGTCTTGGCTGCCCCGCAGAAGGGCACGCATATGTCCATCATGTCGGGGAACTGCGTGGCCCACTGGAAGGACTGGGCTGCGCCCATGGACCAGCCTAGCACGGCGCGGATGTGGGTGATGCCCAGTCCCGTCGTAAGGAGGAGGTGCTGGGCGCGCACGTTGTCGTGGAATGTCACGTCGGGGAAGGGCGAGATGTCCGTGTTGGATGGGCTGATGGACTGGCCGTTGCCGATGAGGGCGGGGATGATGATGAAGTATCGCGATGGGCTCAGCGTCTTGTCGTCCCCTACTAGCCACTCGTTGTCGGATATAGATCCTGAGAACCAGGTTGGGTAGAGGATGGCTGGGGATGAGGGCGAGCCAAAGGTTCGGTAGGAGATCCAGGCGGATGGGAGGGTCACGCCGGATTGTAGGGTGAAGTCGCCTAGGGGGAAGGTCTTGATGGAGCTCATTATGGGAGATGTGTAGCGTGAGTGCTGTTTGTGTGTGTAAGTGGGATATGGCGATGTACAAGAGGGGTAAAAAAGGAGGGGGATGATGATGGCGTGGGGGAGGGGAAGGGACTTGTTGGGTGTGGTTTTCCTTTCTACAAGTCGTGCTTTACTGTCACTGGTTGTTTATCTATATGAGTGATAGTCTAGAAGCTGGCGACGGCTTGCATACATATCAACGTATACGAGCACACATACGGATTCATGTGAGAGCTCTTGTGTAGTTTGAGAAGGGGAGGGGTGGGTCAGTGTCATTGTCATGTCATTGTCATGTCGGGACCACCGACGAAAGATGCCGAATAGCGAAAACATTGATAAGTTGATAATGCATTCACGTCAAGATACTAATACTACTACTAGTAGTAGGTAGTAGTAATGTCAAGTATGTATGATACGCTCCCCCGTGAAGTGGGTCAAGGCCTCCGCGGAGAAGAAGGGGAAGGTTGAGCCCAAGGATTAGAGCTAACGGCATTCAATGTTCCCGTATCTAATCTTTACGATTACTTTCTTATTATACGCCGTAATAACTTGGATACTGATAACCTTATCCCCTACTACAGGTAGAGTCTAGTACCAGAGGCGTAAATGTATTGGAGAGCGGGCCTGCGATTACGGCCCTTCCCCTCATCGTATCATATCCGGGATGGGTCCCCCTCTTTCGCCGATCTATCAGGAGATATGATGATGATACGTACTAATAAGACATTGTCTCCCCAACTTTGTTCAGAACCCCATTGTGGAATATACATTCACCCTCTCCCTCGTTCTCCTACAATACACAAGTCTTATTGCTATTATACTACCCCAGACATAACTAGCCTCCCCTCCTTTAGCAAACGGCCCCCACCATGCCCGGCAAGATCCGTACGGCCGTGAGCGTCGATCTCAACCGCCCCGCAGAGGAGCAACCAGATCTTCATGTGAGTGAGGGATGCTGATTTTCAGAATATTAAACCAATCTAACTCATTGACCAGAACAGATGGCATCCCGATGGTAATCTCAATCTTACCTTTTTGTGTTCCTATCGACCACATTTCATATCTGTGAACTAACACAAACACACAAAGTCCCCTTTTGCGGATCCATCAACGACGGAGAGACAGTCAAGATTGAGTGCGTCGACTGGACAGGAGGTCAGATCAAGAACAACGACTCGGCAGACGACATTCTCAACGTCGACCTGACCAAGATCCACTACCTCTCCGGTCCCTTTGAGATCAAAGGTGCCGAGCCCGGAGACGTTCTCGTCATCGAGATCCAGGATGTCCAACCCTTTGAGGACGAGCCCTGGGGATTCTCCGGTGTCTTTCACAAGGACAATGGTGGTGGATTTCTAGATGAGCACTACCCTCATGCGTAAGTCACACCCATACACACACATTCTCTCTGTCTTTATCTCTCCACCTGTGCAGAAAATGTTAACAACACACGCTGCGGATAAAGAGCCAAGGCAATCTGGGACTTTGAAGGCATAAACTGCACATCCAGACACATCCCCGGCGTCAAGTTCGCCGGCCTGATTCACCCGGGCATCCTGGGCTGTGCCCCCTCAGCCGAGGTCCTGCAGGAGTGGAACCGTCGCGAGGCAGAGCTCATCAGCACCACGGACCTCACGCGCATCGTCGCCCAGCCGCCCAATGCCCAGAACGCGCACGCCGGGTCGGCAGACGAGACGCTCAAGGCCAAGATTGCCAGGGAGGGCGCGCGCACCATCCCCGGTCGTCCTGAGCACGGTGGAAACTGCGATATCAAGAATCTCTCTAGGGGGAGTAAGGTGTACCTACCTGTTCATGTGGCCGGTGCCAAGTTCTCTGTGGGAGACTTGCACTTTTCTCGTGAGTTCTACTGACACTCTCTGATTATACAGTATACTGCAAAGTAAAAAAACATGTTACTAACCGTCTGTGATACGCGCAGAGGGCGATGGTGAAATCTCCTTTTGCGGAGCCATTGAGATGGCAGGTGTCATCACCATCAACTTCAAGGTTCTCAAAGATGGCCAGAGACACATGGGCATGACGGGTGGTCGATCTCCAATGTACATCCCTGGTCCTGTACAGCCGCAGTTTGGTCCCGGGAGGATGCTATACTTTGAAGTGAGTTATACTATCTCTGCTTGATCGCCATTGAAAGGGACAAGTATCTGACATCTAGCACAGGGCTTCTCCGTCGATGAGACTGGAAAACAGCACTTTATGGATGCGACCGTCGCATACCGCCAGACATGTCTCCGTGTCATCGAGTACCTCCGACGCTACGGCTACGACGACTACCAGATCTATCTGCTGTTGAGCTGTGCTCCCGTCGAGGGACACATTGCCGGCATTGTCGATGTAAGTACACCACCTCGCATAGTATTGATGTGTGTTTGCTCACAATGTATGTGATATAGATTCCCAATGCCTGCACGACAATGGGTCTTCCACTGGATATTTTCGACTTTGACATCCGACCAGAAGCCAAGGTTGAGAAGCGCAAGATTGCACCGGCACCCATTTCCAAGAAAGAATAGGTCAATAATATAGTACTATTGAATCATGTGTAACCTAGCTTGTCTGTGTTCTAGGAAAGCCTTATTATATTGAACCATGCCGTTTCTTCTCCCCTTCGCATGCCGCTCACAGCTTAAGTCGTTTCGCATCACGGAAGTAATCAAACCGTCCAGTGCGAGTATACACAAACAGGAAAAACGTCCCCAGAACAGTCAGCAAAAGCGACTGAGCAGAAGCCTTGGCGTCCGCCCACACACCCGTCTTCCTCCTCTGGACGACCTGTTTGCCGTCCAACTCGTCTTCCCACCGATTACACACCTGCAGGAAAACCTTGGGATCATCCGTGATGACGCCGTCAACCAGACGAGTAGCCAGGTCATCCGAAGATGGGGCGGTGGTGGCATCGCCGCTGTCGGATGCGCTCCTCCGCACGCACCACTCCATCCACGACTCGTCGTTGACGGTCCACGTGAGCATCGGCCTGTCGGCGGTGTGCACGTCGTCTATGAAGCGAGAGCCCCGGCTGCCCCCGCCCAGGGCCCGGTGCAGGATGCTCATGCCCAGTCCGGGGATCTGCAGGAAGTGTCGGGCGAAACCGAGGTGGAAACCGATCAGGCTGGCTGGGTGGGCTGGTAGGAACCTGTGAGCGGCTTGGATGGTCCTTGCCTTTTGGGTGTTAGTCGGGGAACATATGTCGGGGAACATTTATTAGGTGGTGCACTTACGTTCCAGCATGCTACGAGGATACGCTGGTCCCAAGGCTTGGAGGTCTCGGTGACGCTGTCCAGAGTCTCCTTTGTCGCCGAGAGGAGATCATTAGGATTGTCGTCGGGCTACATGTACACAGGTTAGTCATGGCTTGTGTATTCTGACATGAGGATAGTGAGGCTCACCTTGACATCTAGGACAATCCAAATATCCTCCAGGCCAGGCTTGCACAGCCAGGTGAGCACATCGCGCAGCCGAGGCATAGGCTCACGGGGTTCCCTGGTAGTCTGGAGGGTAGACAGGTACTCCCAGTTGCAGTCTGCCACCTTTTTATCCACGCCAAAGCATCTTTTCAGAGTTGGGTCCTATGTTTGTCTGTTAGTCTCATACATGTACGCCTGTCGTGCACCGTAATATGTAGCATTGACACGGAGAAGGACAGAACTCACATGAGATAGGACGACAACGCCATCAGCCGAAAGATGGATGTCAATCTCGACAGCATGAGCACCGACCTCTATGGCCCCGCGGACAGCTGCCATGGAATTCTCCGGGTAGGCAGCCTTGTAGCCTCGATGACCGATGGCCTGCGGTAAACGTCGGTCATGTTTACGTGTCGATGGGACGGCCTTGGCGAATGGGGCTGGTACATTGTCAGCATTGCTTCTTTGACTTGACACATCCAACCATTCATCCCTCTTTTTCTTCTTCTTCTTCTTCTTTCTTTCTTTTCCTTCAGACCTGTCCTCCTTTCTTTTCTTCCTTCCTTTCTTCCTTTCTCATGGACCACCATCTCCCTTCCCACCCTTTAAACCCACCTTTAGGAAATGACGTAAACTCCTCCTCTTGGAGTAAAGGCTTCGTCTCAGCATGTGCCATAATGAGTGGTTTTTTAGTGCGTAGTCTGCGTATGTAGGTACTCCGGTTTAGACTTCCGATGTCGGGACTTGTGTGTGTGTACGATTTGAGTATATCGGTAGAGTTATGATACACAGAAGACGATGAAAAGAGGTGTTTCTTCTTTGTATAACAGAAAAGAAGAAGAACCAAGCATTAAAAAAAAAAACACTAATTATTAAAACAAAAGAGAGGCACAATACTCAGGTACCCGGGTCCCTCACCTGTAAAATCCGAGCAAAAAAAAGGTACGGTACACTTTCAGCGGGGCCGGACAAGTCGGCATCGGAGCTTACGGAAAGTCAGGCCCGAGGAGGGAACCCGACAGGAAATAGAGGGGTGGTGGATTGCTGCATCTCGCAATCTCTAATGGATCTGAGTGGTTGAGAGGTCGAAGTCGAGGAAGTTGACTGCATTGCATTTATTGCATAATTCCCCAAAAAAATCAGGTTGGGGACTTTTACTATTTCTGTACGGTACGAGTAAGTACTCCGTACACAATACTCCGTACTGCTGGTGGTATTACGTGTTATGAATGAGACGGTCAATATGCGTGTGATGTATGATGTATGATGTGATGTCCAAAAAAAAATGACTTGTTTGTGTGTGTGTGTGCGTGCTAGCTAGCTTTTTCCTTTGTTTTCAAACTAAAAAAGAAACTTGAACTTGGGGCACTTTGCTTTCCCTTGACCATGCGCCCTGCTTAACTAAAATAAAATGAATAAAAAATAATCGAGAAATCAGGAAAGACTAAAAATCCAAAACATCAAGAAAGAAGAAAGAAAAACAAAGAGGAGAAGAAGAGGAGAAATCAAAGAGGAAACGTATCCAATCCTTCAAGAATGAATCCATCACTAGGATAATCCAGACTCAACCCCAGCTCCGAGGGAGCAACATCCTCTCCCGAGCTGAGACTCTCATCACTCATACTCACCACGCTCTGCGGCTTAGCACCCTCAGGCTTGACAACACCCGAGGAGGCATCGCCGGGGTGGCCACCAGTACCGGCACCGGCACCGGCACCGTGGCCATGACCATTGCCAAAGTCGATAATACTGAAAGTGCTCAGGTCCCATGAGTCAGGAGACCACTCGCCGTGGCCGTGACCGACATGCGAGGCCGGCGGCGGCGGCACAGCAGCAGCAGCAGCGACTTCATCGCCGTTGACGAAGCCGCGTCCACCGTAGATGGCATCGTACACATTGTTCATGCCGCCGTCCATGGTGCCAAGGAGCATCTCCCACTCTGCACCTGACACGGGAGGACCATGGGCCTTGTTGGCCGGCAGGGGTAGGCTGTGCTGCTGATGGGGCATGCTGTGGTGTGTTGGCGGCGGAGGGGGCATGCCGCTGCCGTTGTTCTGCTGCAGTGGAGGTGATGTCTGCCGGGATTGAGACGGCGTGTTGTTCAGGGACAGATAGTCCAGGTTCTGACGGCCGTGCTGCTGCACTGCAGAGTGGTGCTGGTGGTGGTGGAACGAATCAGACGCGTGCGATACAGAGTGCCGCATGTGGTTATCCTGCTGCAGGAGGTCTGCGTCTGGCTCAGCAAGGTTGGGCATCGTCATGCGACGCATCCTCTCCTGGTTGGGGTGCATGTCGCCGTCATCTGACCCTTCAAAGAGGGACCTGGGCTTGTTGACTGCTGCCACCGACCTGCGGGTGCCTGGCGAGTACGCCGAGGTTCCGTCGCTCGGGCAAGGGGAGGCTGACGAGGCGGCTGTAGACCTGGCGGTGTCCACGCCCTCGACAGAAATGAGTCGGCTGGCAATCCTCTTGAACTGCTCCGAGCCAGCAGAGGTCTCGGCGCCGTCGACGAGCTTGATGACAGTGTTGACCAGACGCTCATCCTCGCGCATCAGCTTACTGTCCTTCTTGAGGTCGATGGCCTGGTACAGAAGTGTCATGCCGCACATGGTGAGCAGGTCGTTCTTGTTGAAGCAGAACGAGAAGATCATGTGGCGCTCCTCAAGAAGCTCGACAATCTGCACAACGCGCTTGCTCGACTCGCTGATGGCTAGCAGGGCCGGCGCGGCCTTGTGGCCCAGGGTGGAGCCGACGGCCGGACGGTAGATGAGGGTGCGGATGAAGTGGTAGGCCAGTGAGAGCAGGGGCGACCGGCTGCCTGTCACGTCGGCCGACGGCTTGCCCTGCACAAAGTTGAGCCTCAGGTGGTTGGGCAGATTGTCGTACCACACGTCGAGCTCCGTGCTGAGCGCGTCCATGCGCTGCAGAGACAGCTCATGCGACGATGTGGCAGGGTAGTTGGTGGCCAGGACGCGGGCAAGAATGCGCGAGGCCCGGAACAGGGCCAGGGCATTCGACAAACGGGTGGACTCGCCAGGGAGAGTGGGCTGGAAACCCTTTTCCGTGACGTACTCGTCATCCGTGTCGGAGGGGTACTCGACGTGCACATCCTCTTCCTTGAGAAGCTTGGGCAGACCCAGGGTGGCGGCAGTGAAGCTGAGAATTATGTTAGCGGTGTTTCTTTGTTTTCATTTTTCTTCTTTCCCCAAAGAGATTGAGCTTACCAGTCAAGAGTGTACAGAGTCCAGAAGACCTTCTTCCTGGTCTCGGCAGTCAGAGCGCCAAAGGAGAAGCGCTTCTGGCTCTGGTGCAGGCCGAGCCTGTGAGACAGGCCGACGGCAATGGCCTTGTAGTGTTGGAGCTTGCGGTAATCGGCCCTCATGGTGCAGTACATGATGGCGAGAATGAGGCCCTTGAGGGTCTCGACCGAGTCCTCGTTGAGCAGCTGCTCGAGCGACTGGTTCCACTGGGCCTCGCAGGCGTCGAGCTGGGCCATGTCGGGCGACTCCTGGGACAGGCCGGCGATGCTGAAGACGAGGTAGAGCAGGGCGTTCTTGTAGCTGCTCTTAATCTTGGCCGGGTCTGAGACGAACTCCTCGTAGATGCGGAGGAAGGTGGGCTTGTGCAGAACGGGGAAGAGGGGCGCCCACTCCTGGAAGTAGACGTTGACGCAGCGATCCGAGAAGAGCCTGGGAGGGGGCACAAGCTCCTGCTGCTGCTGCTGCTGAGACTGGGGGGAGGAGGCAGCGACAGTGGTGGGATCCACCAGAGGCGGCACCCCCTTGATGTGAAGGAAGTCTTCGGGTGCGAAGTCGCAGAGCGGCTTGCCCGACTCTTGGAATCTGCGCTTGAATGATTCTGAACGACGGGTTGTTAGCAAATGATACTCTCATCTTCTCAAAAACAAGGGTAACAAAGAGACATACCGATGAAAGCACGTCCACTCGAAGGACCCATAAAGTACGAGTCCGACCCATCCACCCGCAACATCAATGGTGAAGAATGCACATAGAAGGTGTCCTCATTCGGCGGCGATATCGAGTCCTTTCTCGAGTCGGGTGAGCCCGATGCGTCAGAGGACGTAGGGGGGCTAGGCCTGTTGGCATGCATCCTCGAGAGCATGTCGATCTTCTCATCCTTCTCGTCGAGCAGGTCCTTGAGCTCGCGGACCTCCGTCTCGAGCGCCCGCACGCGCTCCTCCAACGACTCTGTGTAACCCCTGGGGAAAGCTCGACGGCTGAGCTTGTCGCTTGTGCGGCACTCGAAGCCCACGGTCGAGCATTGCGAGCACGTGGGGCGGACACCATCGCAGCGAATCTTTTTGCTCCGACACCGGTCGCAGGCCTGGGCGATTCTGCTCTGAGCTGTTGTGCCCACCTTGATGACCTTCATGGGTAAGATACCGGGCATGTTGGCGGTTTGTGTGATGTGTTGTGTTTTTCGGTAAAGGACCTTTTTTTCTTCTTTCTTGGTAGTGTATTTTTTTTCTTTCCTTTGAAAAGGCCGAGAGAGGGGGTAGGGGTCGATCGGTTCGAGTTCGGGTTCAAGGGCGCCAAAGGTCGATCAAAGGACCTTTGCCGAGCGGGGGTGGTGGTGGGCGGTTTGCTTGTGATTGTACCGAATGTGTGTGTGTTTCGTCTGAAAGGAAGCTTCGGATAAAGAAAAGAAAAATGTTGGTAATAAAAAAAAATGGAGATGTCACACGAGGTGAAGAATGGATATATATGTATGATATAAAAGGAGAGTATATAATAAAGGAGGCAGAGATATAACAAGATGACGAAGAGAGAAAGAGAAGAAGAACCGACACAACGGATGCCCAAAAAACGAGGAGGAAATGACGATGTATTAAAAAGGGAGAGAGAGGAACAGAAGGAACAGAGTTGGTGGCGACGTGGAGAGTGTGTGGGGGAAGAAAGGAAAGGGAAAGGGCAATTCCTGGGGTGCGGATGCGATGTGGAGACGGGCAAGAGGTTGACCCCAGTTCTTTCAGCCAACAGGCATTAGCAATTAGCAGTTCTTTGTACGGAGTACATGTACCGGTGTATCTTTTTCCTCTGTTCCTCTTTCTCTTTCTCTCTCAAGGTTGTCTGCACCATGGTCATGTCCCATCACGATGGGAAACCTGGGGCCAAGGAGTGGTTGGTGGTGATACTTTGCAACAACTAGTTATCAACTACCCAACGTCTAGTACCCCGGATTATCCCGACCAGTACACACACCAGCATCAACATGATTCACAACGAGCTGATTGGTTCCCTCTCTTCTCTCTCTCACGGTACAGCGCTGTTAGTACTACGGCTACTAACTATTTCGTATTTCATCAAGCTCCGTACCTGCACATTACTCGCGGGGGGGCCGCCCATCGCGGAGCCGCAGACCCGCCATCCGCAACTCCCTCCCCCCTCCCCGCCGTTTACGGATTGAGGGGGTGGGAGGGACACACATGTACTACTAGCTGTACTAGTAAGACAATACACCATGAGCAGGGCTGTGTCACGGAGTTGTGAGAGAGAGGAAGAGAGAGAGAGAGGGAAAAGAAAGAGAGGAAGAGGGTGTAGTGGTGGTGATGGTGGCTCGACAACGCCTGTCAGCAACCAACACTGAGCTTGCAAGTATGTGCATATGACCCCGGTTTCCGCTTGTTCCAGGCCTTTCTACTTGGCATACACATGGGAAATAGCCAAGAGTTGATGTTGACCTGTAAGAGGAAAGTTGTGCACGGGGGGTAGTAGGTACGGAGTACTACTACTATTACTAGGTACTCCGTACTATTAACTATTAGTACTATTAGTACTAGTAGGTACAGGTAGTCCCGCGTGCTACATTCGTCATCCTTTCTCTCCCTCTCTCTCTCTCTCTCTCTCTGTCTGGTCCGCAGTTCAAATGCGGGGGAAGCCGGGGGAAAAAAGCCACCAAAAGTACGGAGTACATTCACATACATTTGTTGAACCATGGCGCACCACACACCCCCCTCACCCCTCTCTTTCTCACACATGTTACTCTCTCTCCCGCACTTTTTCGAATCTAGCCCTCTTTCCCCCGCATTCAACTAGTATAGAGAGTTGTCCTTTTTTTGCCTCGTGCGTAATGACTCTTTTTGGTGTCTCTTGTATGGTCTTCGCTTACTACCCGAGTTGAGTCTAGGAGCCCGGTGCGAGCTTGTCTAGAACACAATCGTCACACGCGTGACGCAGTACAAACCTCACTCTCTTTACATTCTCTGTCTCTATCCCTCATTCTCTCAATTTATTCCCCTCTAGCTGCTTTTTACTAGTAATGACTATACATGTGTGCGCGTCGTTTTGTGTAGGGTGTTTTTGCTCCGCTATAATTCCCATATATTACTTACCACGTATTACTACTAGCACTACACGTATTACTACTAGTAAACACAAACTCGTTCAAAAGCTTATCTCTGAACCAGCCCAGTGGTATAACAAGTATTACGAGTACTACTAGGTAATAATTGTAGTGGTAATACTAGTAGTAGTAGTGGTCCTAGTAGTACTAGGTAGCCACCATCAAATGATTCGTGGGGTTGTATTCAACAAACACCAGGGGAACCTTCGAGGGGGCCAAAACCATACTCTGTACAACAACACCATGTCATTTCAGGTAACCACACACACATACAACCCGTATCCCGTTTATATGTCTCTCCGACTATTCTTCTTCTCCTTCTCCCTCTCCTCTCTCCCTGACATATCTCTCTTCGAAGCTGGACCCTTTTTCCCCACAAGGTTTACAATGTGGATTCATCCTTCTTTTCTCCTTCCGCAGACCGTCTCATCGCAATCCTCCGTCATGGGCCACGCCAACCCTCCTCTTTCTCTTTCTTACTCTACTAGTATCCCAACCTCATACCCAATCGTGCCAGTAATTCTCTCTGTCTGTTTTTTTTTTTTTTTACCTCTTCTAGTATCCCAACCACAAACCCATAAGAACAATCATAGAGTCCATCATGGGTATAGTCGGCAGTTGCAGTTGAACCATGTCACTACACCATACCAGACACAGCCCACCTCCCTCCCCCCTGGTAACCAATGTCACCTGCCTGCCCGTCGATTGAAGTGTCGATTTGGAAAATCATGACGATGTGTCTTTACAACTGTAGGCGTCATATTCCTTCCTCAATAGACAAGAGATCTTCCTTTTAAACTTTTCTTCCTTTTTGCTTCTTCTTCTCCTTCTCCTTCTCCTTCTTCTCTGATGGTTGGTTGAGCCATCCCTGAGTTCAATTGCCATTGTCAACCTCCTACAAGAACATCGCCGGTACTTGTAATACTCCACTACTACTATTGACCTCAGTACTAGTAGTTATATGTGAGAATCCCAAAAGAGTGATGCGTTGTGATTCGTACTATCAACGATGGTGGGGGAAATCATGGTATATTGATTGGCGGGAATGGTCTTGGTATTTTCATGGCGTCGTCATGAACAAGAAATAGTAATGATAATACCTGCTGTTTTGTTTTTGTGTGTGTGTGTGTGTGTGTGCGCGCGCGCCGTCTTCGCACTCTTACTCTCTTCAGAGTAAAGCAATGTTGATGATTGCCTTGTTAGGTCTTCGTTCCACTCTCATTGGACCTTCAGCCTCGGGATGGGCGGGGTCAGAAGTCGGCATCCTGGTCGTCCTGGCCCTGCTCATTCTCGTTCTCGTTCTCTGCAGCAGCTTCCGCAGCCCCGAGATATTCCTTGACCTTGTCGTCGGCCAGTAATGTTGTTTGCTATTCGAGGAGAAACAGAGAAGAAGAAGAAAGGCATCGACACTGGTCAGCAAATCATCGTCTTACGCGTAATACTCGTAGGAGCTCTCTCGAATGGATCCCCACTCCCCCCTTGTTTGTCAACATCGCAACCCAGTCTGTTCTAGGTCCTACCCCGGGAACAGACTGATACTGGAGAAAGTGGGGGGAGGGGGGGCAATGGGAATAGCATCTTTCTCTCTTTCTCTCTCTCTCTCTCTCTCCTAGTGGCACTCTTCATCTTCACGTTTCTGCTCTTCTCGTCTCGTTCGTCTGTGTGTGTGGTGTATGGACATACCTGATCCTGCAAGGCCTGCAGAGCGCCCTCGATAAGGGAACCTTCAATCTCTCTGAGCATTCTTGCCGTCTCAACGCATACACCCCTTAGTTCTGGACCATTCGAGGGGTCATAGTCCTCCACTTCATTGATGCGGGGAGCCTGGATCTGCTCCAGCTGCGACGTGAGCTGCTGCGCCAGCATGGCCACCTCACGGAGCTGGAAGACGGCAACGTTTGGATGGTCCTTGACGAGGGACTGGAAGTCAGAGGCCTTGTCCGTGACGTCCTCCTCCTGCCAGAAGACGCGGAGTTCGCGCCCGCCCTCGTTGTCCTGGAGCAGGCGGAAGTCGACCCCGTCCTCCTCGTTGAGGCACGCGAGGCTGAGGAAGGGCGCCTCCCACGTCACCTTGCCGTCCTCCTCCCGGGACAGACGCACGGTCGGCAGCGCACCGAAGACGTGAACCTTGGCTCTAGCAAGGGGGTCGTCCGGGAGCGAGTCGAGCACCAGCGTCGCCTCCTCCTGCTTGCTGTCTCGGTCGATGAAGCCGTAGCTGAAGAGCATCTCGGCCGCTGACTTGAACTCGCCGTATGATATCGTCACCTCGTCGCCCTTGGCCACGCTGAACCCGGGACGCAGGAGGATCTCGACGTTGCCGTCGTTGTCCTCGTCGTAGTACGCGTCCGGTCCCTTGGAGTGGTTGGCCATGTCGACGCAGGGGACCATGGACTCTCCTGCGGACGGGAGCTCGAGGCATCTGGACCTGTACCAGGCGTCGACGACGGCCCAGTCGTGCGCGTCGACTGCCTTTGAAGTTCCCAGCAGTGCATCCCAGAAACGTAGATCAGACGCCGCGGCGCATAGTTCTTGGAACTCATTCGACAGTGAAGCCATCTTGGCGTGGACAGCACTCTGGCAAAGGGGAGTTAGCAATCACCAAGATTTGACAACTGGCTTTCCATCCGCGTACGTACCTCTAAAGATGTCCCGTCCAGCAACGACCTCTCGGCATCTGTCCATAGGGTGGGGACCAAGATATCCCGGGGTAGAAACTTGATGTACTCTGTCCAGCCCGTGGACACAATCTTGTTGTCCGTCAGGCCCAGAGCTTGGGACTTGGACGAGGCCAGGTGTGCGAGTAAATATACCACAATACGACTCCTCGGTGACTGCAGTAGTCATTAGCATCGATTGTCTTTCTGTGCAGCCATTTTGTGCATGTTGAAAGACGATGAATATATGATATAACATACCTGATGTCCAGCAGCATCAAGCAGCTGATGGAATTGGTGATCAATCTTGGCATACTGCTCAACGGCCTCCATGGACAGAACGAGATCACGCGGCACCTTGAGCAAGGGGCCATCGTCATTCGCCCCCTCGTGGCCAGCAGCAAGGCTGAGATGCTGAGTGGCAGCCAGACCGGTACCCCTACCCTTCATGTCCTCCAGCTTCACATTGTAAAAGCTCACGTCATAAAGTGAGGCCCAAGCCGGTAGCGCCTTGATGGGCAGCAGCGGCGCCGGGAGCGGCGGCATAATTGTGGAGGAATGACGGCGACGGCACAGCAGCAGCGCGGTGTTGCGTTTCTTTTTTTTTTCCCCCCTTGGTCAAATGGTGGGAACTTGATTTGTGTCGCGTGGGGTTGTTTTCTTCTTCTTCTCTACTACTTTTCGTATTACTACAGCAGAGGTTGCCGTAGTTGGTAATGACAATACAGGGCTAGTAGTTGCAGTAGTCAAGTATTTCGTAAGTGCATGTGGCATGGATCCGGGAATTCCAGAGCCGAGAGATTGGGAGTTTGGCGGGGGGGGGGGACTGAGCTCCTGGCAGTACCAATAGCAGTCAGTCGCACCTGCAGTGACGCTCCTAGAGAGGGCAGTGGTCTCGTCATTCATCTCCTGTACTTTCTTTTGGCCCATAAAAGAATGACATCAGTTAAAGTGGTTTAGAGGGCCTTGGCTAACCCTATATCTACATGTATTCAAAAGATGTTTGACTTTATGATCCCAATTCACATACGATTTTTATTATATTTGAGGTTCTTCTTGATCTGTTCCTTTTGAAACAGAAGGGATCCTTCTTGGGTAAAACATTGAAGGATTTGGTCGGCTAGGGGGGGGGAACCTAGTTCCGTCTGTCAGCGTTGGCTACCTGCATCGTCAGTGACCAAGACTCTCAAACATCGATGTACCTAACTTCTCTCATCAACATGCAGTACTACTACTATTCTACATCTACTGCCATTCCATCTTCCACATGGCATCACTTCTCCGACGAATACCTTGGCTCAGCCGGTCGTGGAAGCCACTGAGCTTTGATAACTCCAAATTCCCGCGAATCACACCGGACCAAAAGATCGAGGAGGAACTCATCCCCGGCTACGTGGCATCGCGTTACTACCCCGTCCGCATTGGCGAGATCTTGAGCCATCGCTACCAGGTCGTCGGGAAGCTTGGATTCGGTGCTACATCGACAGTCTGGTTGGCACGCGACCTGAAGTAAAGAAAAAATGCCGCTTCCTTTCTTGAATGATCTGCCCAACGCGACGCGACTGTTCAATTGCTAATGATGGCGAGAATAACACTAGTCGTCGTTGTCATGTAGCACTCAAGCTCTTTATAGACTCGAGATCAATGGGACAGCAGCTGGACCAGGAGGTCGCAATGTACCAACGTGTTTCTGCAGCTTTGGAAAAGCGTAGCCGTCGCGACCCTGGCCCCCCGATCAGACAGCTCCTGGACAACTTCCACGTCGCCGGTCCAGATGGACACCACCAGTGCCTCGTGCATCCTCCGCTGTGGGAGAGCCTGTATACCTTTCTTCGCCGAAACCCCGTGGCTAAACTACCGGCACCGGTCCTCGCTGTTGCTCTCAATCGCTTGTTCCTCGCCTTGGACTTTTTGCAAACAGAGTGCCAGGTGATCCATACAGGTGCGTATTGAGTAATGGCAGATACCCGGAGGCGATGGGTTCCGGTAGTGATGCTGATCTGATCTCATCCCGAGTAGATATCAAAGCCGACAACATCATGTTTGAGATCGAAGACGACTCAGTCTTCAGTGCGTTCGAGGAGCAGGAGCTTGCCGATCCGTCCCCTAGAAAGGTGCTGGATGACCGAGAAATCTATTTGTCACGCGAGTTGCAAGTACCCAAGCGTTGGGGTGCACCTGTCCTGTGTGATTTTGGCTCAGCTGTGACCGGGGACGTCGAGCACCTGGAGGACATACAGCCCGATATATACAGAGCGCCCGAGGTCATTCTCGAGGCACCCTGGTCGTATCCGGTCGATATATGGAACACGGGTTGCATGGTGAGAGAGTTGCTTGTCGCCCATCTTAAACACTCACCAAAAGGCCAGAAACTAAATCCTGTATCTCCTCTAGATATGGGACCTTTTTGAAGGCGGCAACCTTTGCACAGGATACGATGCAGAGTTTCAGACGTACCGCAGCCGGGCCCATCTGGCCGAGATTGTCGCAGTGCTTGGGCAGCCTCCGATGCCGCTTCTCCGTTCCGGAAAGTCGAGCCACAAGTTCTTCAACGACAAAGGCAAGCTCTACTCACGCACCTAGTAGCATCGTGATATTTGGTTCCCGCTGACGTGGAAATTCACAGGGGAGCTCCTCTATCAGGACGTCGAAGCCCTCCGGCAAAGAAGGTCGCTCCAGGACAGAGAAACCACTCTAGAGGGGCACGATCGAGACAAGTTCCTTGCCATGATGCAAAAGATGCTCCAGTGGGACCCGTCAAAACGGTCTTCGGCCAAGGAACTGGGCCATGATGAGTGGATCATGGAGAATATGTGAAAATCACGGACCCGGTAGCTCCCGCCCCGGCGACAAAGTATCTGGTCTCCTTAAAGGATCTTGGTTACTCGTCGATGCTCAAGGGCAACTGCTAGTACAAAGTCATAGAATCTCTCTTCCTGTAAGTCATGTATATATACTCTGGATGTCATTTAGAAAAAGGCCTGCAAATGACGGCATATTCGTTTTGTCTGATGATATTTGTAGTACTCTCCAGTGATTGTTGAAAGCTTGTCGTCTCTAACACCCGCGGGAAAATCAGGCCAGATGAAAGTCACTCTTCCGACAGAGGTACCTCTAGACCCGCTGTGCTCCGGGCTGACTCACTTGTACAGGTACGACTAGTAGAATGGATAGCATCTAATCCGCAGTCGTACATGCTGGTGCGCGCACTTACGATTTTACCCCTCCATAACCCCTCCAAAGCGACGCCGGCGCAAAAAAAAACCAGACCAGACCAAACCTTTTGGCTGTGACGTCCGTAACTTTTTTTTCTTTGTTACTCGCGCCATCATCATTACAGCCCGACAGACCAAAAAAAGAAAAAAACACACTTACCCGGCAACGCCTACACCCAACGAAATACCAACAACAGTCCTTGGTAACAACATATCTTACTAGTACTGCTAGTAATTAATTGGGAATTCTGATACCATCATAATGCCTCGCGATCCTCTCATTGGTCTCGTGGGTAAGCCCTCGGCGGGCAAGAGCAGCACTCTCAACAGTCTAACGGATGCATCATCCAAAGTCGGTTCGTAGCTTCTGTCCCCACTCCCTTCACTCTGTTCCCCATGGATAGCTAATGTTGTGGCTTTCTTTCTTTCTTCTCCTTGACCAGGCAACTTTCCGTATGTTTCCTAGTCTCTTTCTTTCTGTGCCATACGTTCTTGCGAAGACGAAGAAGATGATTCGACTGACACTGGCTCAGGTTCACGACCATCGACCCCCAACGAGCCATAGGCTACCTCCAAATCGACTGCGTATGCTCACGACACAACGTATCGGACCGATGCCGACCCAACTACGGCGGGTGCATCGACGGGCGACGGTCAGTACCGATTGAACTGCTGGACGTGGCGGGGCTGGTACCGGGGGCGCACGAGGGCCGCGGGCTGGGCAACAAGTTCCTGGACGACCTGCGACACGCCGACGCGCTGATACACGTGGTGGACGTGTCGGGGACGGTGGACGCCGAGGGCAAGGAGACGCGGGGGTACGACCCGTCGGTGGACATCGCCTGGCTGCGGCACGAGATGGTGGCCTGGATCCTGGGCAACCTGATGAACAAGTGGGGGTCGGTGCGGCGGCGGCACATGGCCATCAAGGCGACGGCCGTGGAGACGCTGCAGGGCCAGTTCTCCGGATACGGCGCCACGACGACCGTCGTCAACCGCACCCTCGACCGCGCCGCCATAAAGGCCCCCCTCGAGGAGTGGACCAACGAGACGGTCGAGCACGTCGTCAACAACTTCGTCGACGAGAAGTTCCCCACCGTCATCGCCCTCAACAAGATCGACCACCCCGACGCGGACAAGAACATCTCCAAGATCGCCAAGATGCACGACCCCAAGGAGATCGTCCTCTGCTCCGCCGTCTCAGAGATCTTCCTCCGCAAGATGGCCAAGCAGGGTTACATCAAGTACGTCGAAGGCAGCGAATTCGTCGACACCAAGGAGGACCTCATCGAGCAGGGCGACCCCACCGGCGGAGGGCTCAAGGACCTCGACGAGCGCAACAGGAACCGCATCGAGAACCTAAAGGACATGGTCCTCTACCGCTTCGGCTCTACCGGTGTCGTCCAGGTCCTCTCCCGCGCTGCCGAGCTCCTCGGTCTCGTCCCCATCTTCCCCGTCCGCAGCACGTCCACCTTTGCCTCGGGCGCCGCAGAGTCCAAGTACGTCTTTCGGGACTGCGTCCTCGTCAAGAAGGGCTCTACCGTCGGCGACGTCGCCCGCAAGGTCATGGGCGATGCCCCCATTGCCTACATTGAGGGTATTGGCAGCATGCGCGTGTCTGAAGATGATTCTGTTGCCGTTGGTAAAAACGATGTAAGATTCTTTCCTTCTCTTTCTGTCTCTCTTCCTCTCTACATCTTGGCCATATATTTCACGCTCTTTTCATACGCCCCCAAACTAACATTCAACTCGCAGATATTGTCATTCAAAGTTGGCCGCGCTTAAACAGAGCCGTCCTGCTATATACTGCAATTTCATGAACAAAAAAAAAAAAAAAAGGCACACATCCTTGGACATATATCACATTGGGAAAATAGACTATATATAAAAAAAACGCTAATAGAGATATTCATCATCAAACATGCTGTTTCCGTGTAGTGACGTCGCTGTTCCTTGCTCCCAATGCTCGAACCCATGACAAAATATAAACAAACAGAGAAAAAGAAGAAGGGAAAAAAGAGAAGAGACGTGTAGAAATAGGTCATTCCAAAAGAAAACTAATTGTTTTCAAAGATGACAGGCCACTCCCTTGGCCTGTCGCCAAAGATCAACTGAACGTCGTGCTTGCTAGCCACAGCCCTGAGGTTATCCAGAGCAGCACCGCGAATGGTAGACTGGTAAATCCTCTTGAGCTTGGTGACCTTGATGACGGCGACGATGAGGGAGCACAGCTCCGCGTCTTCGTAGTACTCCGAGCCAATCTCGAGCATCTCGAGGTTGGGGAACGAGGCGAGGAAGCCGGTGAGCGGGAGCTGCTCGTCGGAGCGGGGGTAGCGCGTGAAGCGGAAGTTGCTGACGCGCATGCTGCGGATGGACGGGGCGCCACGCAGCCACTCGTAGTCCTTCATGTGCTGGCAGCTCGAGGGGCCCTCGGGCTCGTTGAGGTGCGGGCGGCGGAAGTTGATGTCGAGCTCGCGCAGCCTGTTGTTCTCCAGAGCAGGACGCAGGATGGGCTGCAGTGCTGCGCCGTCCATGACGGTCTGCTTGATGCGGAGGGCCTCAAGGTTGGCAAAGTTGTTGGGGAGGCCCAGGTCCCCTTCCATGATACGGTCGGAGCCGTCGTGGAGCTCCATGGAGTGGCGGTTGCGGTCAAGGAGCACGGTGCCCTTGGGGTCGTCGAAGAAGGGGACCAGCTCGATGTATCGGATGTTCTCGCCCCTGTTGATGGAGACCAGGCTGTTGAAGCCGAATGCCTGGTCGAGGTCGAGGACTTCGCGGTGGCCGTTGACAATGACGGCCTTCATGCCCTTCCATACCCTGTTGAAGGTCTCCTTGATGTTGCGCTCACCCTCGATGCCGTAGTCGGCAAAGGGGAAGAGGTTCGAGAACCACAGCTGCTCAAGGTTGGGCATCGTCACGGGCAGTACAGTCTGTTGTTTTAAGTGAGTTAGTCACACTGGACTGGACGTTGGGGAGGCGGATTGATGAATTCTGGTACTTACAGGTCGTAGCATGCCTAGTGTTCCGACAATGTGAAGGTGACGCAGCTTGGGTAGGACTGGGAGCTGGAGCTGGGGCGCTGCTGAGTTGGGCGCTTTAGGGTTGAGGTGGAGGTACTCGATGTTTCCAGCCACGGCTTCCCACAGGGTCCCAGGTACACGGACCTCGTCGAGGACGAGATGGGTCAGGGTGGGCGGCCACTGGTGCGTGTCGACGCTGAGAGGCTCGAGCTCGTTGTGTATCTCAAGATACTCCAGCTTGCGGGATCCCCTCAGGAGGGTGTGGATTTTCGGGTTGGCGAGGCGAAGTGCGGCAGCGTCTTTGATGACCAGCTTTCGGGCATTGTTCCCCGAATATCCAAGAATTTTAGCCAGGTTGTGCATGTTTGGCGGGTTGCGTCGGGCATTGGGCTTGTGCAGCTCGATGCTCCTCCACAGGTAGATGTTTGCTTTGCTGGTCAATGAGCGCCTCCATGATTTCGAAACTTGCAAGCATCGCCTTGAGTCATTGTCAGCTGTGAATACCTCTAATCATACGGTTCGTTGCGTGCTTACAGTTGAGAGGGAAAGTCGACGTGTGAAAATATTTGGTGTACAACATCGATGGGTAGCTCCAGAGGGTCTTTGCGACAGAAGCGAGTGTGAAGGGGTTCCCGAGCAGCGATCAATCTCTGGACAGGACATTAGTATATTGCTCTCAGGGTCATGCTTCCTGGGCAGTCATTTAACTCACAGCCATCTTGGGGTCATCCTTGGGCGTGTTGTTGGAGAGGCCAGCCTCAATACCAGCACTATACACCTTCCAGGCGAACTCTGACTTCTTCTGGAGCCGAGCAATCTTGCCTAGACGGAGATAACCCTAGATAGCCAGTTAGCCACTGCGTTTGACCAGTTGGAGAAGAAAGGAATTGTGATTTACCTCGGGGAGCCGCGGTGCCAGCTCGAGTATCCATTCTGCGTCTTTCCTCGCACGCTCGAACTCCTTGAGCGATTCAAACGTCGCAGCGCGGTAGTCGAGAGCTTGGATATGGAGTGAGTTATCACATTTGCTGAACATTTGTCCCACGTTGCATTTGCAGTTGTACATGGCCTCTTGGAAGATGGAGCCACCCTCTGATGCGACCCTCTCGAAGTCCTTGCAAGTGCACCTATCGCGCCTCGTTCCCCTGGAGCAGGAGCATCGCTTCATAGCCTGTGGTCGACATGTCAGCTGGATGATCGTGCCAGGGTGGGTGGTGGTGGTGGTGGTGGGGGTGGCTATCCCGTACGTACACGAGTGAAGCATTCTAGCGCATTCTTGTAGTGTTTGGAGGCGTAGGCTCGGCGGCCATCGTGAATGAGGCCCTCGACAGCAGCATCGCGGTCCACCGTCATTGCGAGAAGACTTGGTGGTGCGACGTCACTGGTGGTTCGCAGTGTGATTTGTTGCGTCCGGATCATTTGGGGAGTTGGTGGATTCTTTCCCCCACGGTGGCGGAAAAAAAAGAGTGTGGGATTTTTCTGGAGACAGCTGAGCTGTGATGACGGCACGACCTGCGTACGAGTGTATCCGACGACGACGTCTTTCCCTTGTGATTGCACTGATTGAATGTAGATAATCTCTGGGTTGGATGAATGGTTCGAGTTCAAACGGCGCTTCTACTACTGAATTTGTCGTCCCTAGCAATGGAAATACTGTTTGGGTAATTGTTCTCGTGAGTAGATAGGACGTGTATAGTATGTAGGGTATACGACGTATGGATGAAAGTAGTAATAGTATATAAAGTACGAGAGAGAGAGGAGAGAGAGAAGGCAAGATTTCACGAGGGACAAGAGGAAAAGAGGAGGTTATAATAATGGGAAAGCTACGAGTACTCGGTACGTGGTAGCGGGCATTTCCATCATGCCATCCATGATGGTTGGTGGTACGAAGAACAAGGCATCTCAGGCACAAAACGCGCTTACCGCGGAAAGAAAAGTATTACGGGTGTTGGGGGTGTGTTACCTTGTAGCAAGGTGCCTAGCCGTTCTGGTAAAATGACGTAGATATAGCACGGCATGTTCGATCCATCGATGAATATTATGGACTTTTACAGTGCTACTCAGGTAGGCATTTATTAGGCCGGGCGTTTATTCCCCCCCCCNCGGGAGGCCTGTGAACTGTACCTAATACAGTACCCCGAGGGACGCTGGTGCTTGGACTCGGTATTACGAGTAAGGTTTCCGCAGTAGAATTACTCTATACTACCTAGTAGTACTACTAGTACTCCGTACGTAGCGTGTGGTTGGTACTCGACAGTCTACTGCTCATGGTATTTATGTAGTACGAGTACAGGTGTATGGGTAAAATGCTCCTATACCATGGTACGAATAGAAAGCGCTATTTAGCAACTAGTTCCATGCTTCTTATGCATATGTATGCAGCCGTGGAGGAAAACACGGGGCAAGAAAAGTGACAAGTGCGGGGAGAATGGAGGCTTGAGTCGGACTTGGGGCCTTGGCTGGTAAGACAAGGGTGCCATGGCCATGGAATTGTCACCTTATTTTTTTTGCAAGTTCGATCCATCCCGTTCTTGATCTTTTCATTTCATCCCCCCC